>RJWM01030585.1:0-23286 GCA_004363535.1 Dasyprocta punctata
TCTCTGCATATTGCAGAGGTGATTTTAGGCCTCCTACCTAGCCCCGCTCACAGCACTCACATACTTCCCACCACTCTCACGAATGAATAAAACTTGGGTTCGGCCCTGGATCAAGGCCTTTGTACTGGTTAACCATCAGCCTAGCTAGACTTAGGACCCCTTGGCACCCCACAACTATACATATACCTTAGTGTCTTTACTCTTGATGTGAGTTGCACTGGAAGTGGTAGATTGGAATTAACTCGCTAAAATTCCAGTAGCTTTTCCACGGGATTACAAATATAAACTTCCTGGACCTTGACAAGATCTCAAAAGGGGCAGCCGGGTGTGGTGGCCCATGCCGTTAATCCCAGCACTCGGGAGGCTGAGGCAGGAGGATCGTTGTGAGTTTGAAACCAGCCTGGGCTACAAAGTGAGTTCAAGGCCAGTCTGAACTGCATAGTGAGACCCTGTCTCAAAAAAGTAGGGCCGGGGATTTAGCTCAGTGGCGTAAGCACCTGCTTGGCAGGTGCAAGGTTGTAAGTTCAATCCCAGGTACACACACACACACACACACACACACAAATCTCAAAAGGGCTCTCTATATTAATGTTACTGACAATCTTTGAGTTTTAGTTACTGACAATCTGCGAGTTTTATTCTGAGAGTCCTTTTTTGTGAGTTTCTTTAGTTCTACTGTTGTGGCTGCCTCAGTGTCTTCAGTTGATTCAAAACATTTACCTTTGGGGAATAGCAAGAAGTTGCACAGTACCAGGACTGGTGAATGAGGTGAGTGGGCACCCAGCTCAATGTTTTTATGGCTGTCTCTCTGCTGGATGGTGCCTGGCAGGAGCATTCGTTGCATTTTTTGATCACACCGTGAAAAGCCACGAGAGAGGACTTCCAGGACTGCGTCAGAAAGTGGCAAGAACCGTGGAGTAAGTGTTTGAAGCAAGGGGGCCTATTTTGAGGAGCATGAGTGGCAATGTGTCTTTTACTGTAATAAATTAAAAAATTAAACATTCACTATAATTTTTAACCACCGCTTCTGTGTCCAAACGCATAAATATGCATGCATTACATGTGTGTAATTTTCTGTTCAGTGATACCTCAGTAAAGCCAGAATGGAAGTGTGTGGGAGGAACCACACATTCATACACTGAGATGCTCCTGTTTAGACGTCCTGTTGTCCTGATTCAACAAGTTCCTATCAAAATTCAAGCTGCTTTTATTGTCCAAACTGACACAATGATCTTAAAATTCATATGGAAATGTGTAGGGCCAAACATAGAAAAAAATTATTGAAAAACAAAAAGGTTAGAGGACTCACTTTTCTAATTCGTTTGCTATGAAGTTACGGTGTTCGAGACTGCAGGGAACTGGCATAAAGATAGACAGCGATCAACGGGATAGATGGAGTCTGGAAAGAAACCCTCAGCTTTGCAGTCAGTGGATTTTCACCCAGGGCAGCAAAGTCATTCGGGGAGAGAGAGTCGTCTTTTCCACAAATAGTGTCAGGATGGCTAGGTACCTAAATGCAACAACCTTGCATCTGCCAGACAGGTGCTTAAGCCACTGAGCCAAACTCCCGGCCCTAGTTTTTTGAGGCAGGGTTGCACTATGTAGTTCAGGCTGGCCCTACTCACGTTGTAACCCAAGCCAGCCTTGAAATCACAACACCCACCTACCTCAACCTCCCGAGTGCTGGGATTAAAAGCGTGCATCACCACACCCAGCTCCAGTGCAATTAAATAGAAGAGCTAAACTATCAAAATCTTAGGGGTAAAATAAGCAAATAATAACCAATAATCTTTGTAATCTTGGATTTGGCAGTGAATTCTCAGTATGAAACCAAAGGCACAGGCCACAAAAGAAAAAAATAAACATGATTTCATGGAAAACACCTGTGCCTCAGAAAACACCATCAAAAAATGTGTGGGTACATCCCACAGAATGGAAAGAAGTATTTGCTAGTCACGTGTCTGACAACATCCAATATCTTGACAACAGTCAGAGGTCAAATAACCAAGATTTAAGACAAAAAAATTTTAAAAGATACTACTCCAAGGAAGATACACTGCCAATAAGCAGTAAATAAATGAACTATGCATCAATTGATAAATGGGAAATGCTTGTATCCATAGAACGCTTACTGTTCAGCTGTAAAAGGGTGAAGTATTGATTCCTCCTCGACATGGATGAATCTTGAAGCCAGGCACAAAAGGCAATGCATTGCATAATTCCATTTATTTAACAAGTCTGGATCAGGAGACTCCACAGAGACAGAAAGTAGACCAGGTGCTAACACTGGCTGGACCTGGGTAGTGATGCTGATTGGAAAGACTGGGTGCTCTAAAAACTACTCAACTATAATGCAGGAACTATTTTAATGCAGAGAAAATTTTAAAACTTATATTTCCTTTTTTTTTTTTTTTTTTTTTTGGTACCAGGGATTGAACTCACAACCTCACGGCCTGCCAGGCAGGAGCTTAGACCACTGAGATAAATCCCTGGCCCTATTTTTTTGAGACAGGGCTCACTATGCAGTTCAGGCTGGCCTTGAACTCACTTTGCAGCCCAGGCTGGTCTCGAACTCACAACGATCCCCCTGCCTCAGCCTCCTGAGTGCTGGGATTAAAGGCATTCACCACCATGCCTGGCTAAAACTTCTCTTTTCTTTCTTTTTTTTTTTTGCGGCACCAGGGATTGAACTCACAGCTTCACGCCTGCCAGACAGGCGCTTACGCCACTGAGCCATACTCCCGGCTCCAGTTTTTCGAGGCAGGGTCGCACTGTGTAACTCAGGCCAGCCTTGTGCTCGCATTGTAGCCCAAGCGGACCTCGAACTCACAACGCTCCTCCTACCTCAGCCTCCCAAGTGCTGGGATTAAAGGCATGTGCCACCATGCCCAGCTTAAAACTTCTCTAATACTAAGCATATTTCTAACACGGTTCAAGGATGAGACCGCGGGACACAACCTGTTCCATGGTTACAAACTTAATGAACATTGACGCTTCGGGTGCCAATCGCAAGATAAGTGTAGCTCAGCCAGGAAGAAATGTTTCTCTTACTTCTAAGTTCCAGTGAGTTATCACTGCAAGGAAACCTCTGCCCAGTCTCAAACAATGATGGATTCTTCCTCTATGTTACATGACAGTAACCTCAGTTGCAGTTTCTGTAAGAATAAATTCTGAGCCGGGCGTGGTGGCACACGCTTTTAATCTCAGCACCCGGGAGGCCGAGGTAGGAGGAGCGTTGTGAGTTCGAGGCCGACTTGGGCTAGAACGCGAGTGCAAGGCTGATCTGAGCTACGTAGTGCGACCCTGTCTCAAAAACCTAGGGCCGGGAGTTTGACTCAGTGGCTTAAGCATCTGTCTGGCAGGCGTGAGGTTGTGAGTTCAATCCCTGGTGCGGCCAAAAAAAAAAAAGAATAAATTCCGCCTAGCAATTGATGACAAAGACATGTAACCAACCGTAGGATATTATGTTACCTGCCTTTTGTACTTCTTTTTGGAAACATGTGTAAATGATTGGGAAACTCCAGTTGGAGCTGATGATTTGGAACTGAGGTTCCCATCAGCCCGCTAGTGTAATAAAGCTGCCTTCTAAAATTGCTCTGGTGCCATATCTCCACTTGGTCTGCTCCTGACTTCCACATCAATACGAGTTATATGAGTTAGATCTCAATAACAATACAGCATAACCATTTTATAGTTTGTCTCTGAATATGGTGCACCAGGTAAATGAAATACTGTTCTTGATAACTGAGTTCCCATGAGACGTCGGCAGCGTAGCCTGTGTGGGGAGATATTTGAGACTCTTCCCTTTTAGCTTCCAGTTGCTCATCTTGGTGCTGCTGAAGTCACCTGGAGACAGGCAGGATCTTCTCTTCACCCAGGATCAGTCCCCACTGAATCCATTACTGTATTGTCCTTTTCATGTTCCTGATGCCAGTTACTGGGAAAAGCTTCCATGGAGAGAATGGTTGACATTTCCTTGTAAAGGAATTTGCCCCAATTCATGATTCCAGGGAAACCTTGGGATGTCCTTACCACTAGGTGCCCAGGTATTACAGGCAACTGAGTTAGTTAGAAATATAGGCAGTCAGACAGGGCTAGGCCCTCAAAGGAACTGGTACAGAGGACCAGATATCTTGTGACCTTGGAAGAGATACACACCTCTTGCTGTGGGCCAGATCTCAAGACAGAAGGCAAAACAAATGCAACCACACCCTAAGTATAAGCATTAGGGATTAGGGATGGATCATCTTGAGAAGCCAGCAATTACCATCCCAATCGCCTGATCCATAAGAATGCTCACTTACTACGTGACTTGCTTCCCTATTTGTCCTTGATTTGGTCAATTTTACCTAAACAATCAATCTTATTTGTTGACCACAGTTCTGTCCCACCTCAAGGCCATCTGCCTTGCGAGTTCCCAGTTTTCCCCATCAGGGTTTTACTCTATAAAAGTCACTAGAAAAGACAGAGTCTTTGGCAACCCACTCAGGACCCCTTCTGTCTCTCTCTCAGACAGAAGCTTTTTTTCCCTCAATAAATATTTCTGTTCTTAACCTCCATTGCTCCTAAAATTCATTCTTCGATTTTAGAGAACACAAACTCACACTGGACATACAGTAGGTTGGGAGTTTCATTCCCCTATATCATTTGGAGGTCTTCCACTGAGATCATTCCCCTATATCACAGGGAGCTGCCCGAGTCAGAGCAGAGCTTAGGAAGGTGCATCGCACATGTGGAGCTCCAGGGAGACTGACTGTAGGAAAAGTCACCGTGTTCACACGAGGGACTGGAGAAACTGGCACTGCACAGTGGGCAGGGAGCGCGGGTCCCCGAGGGCCTGAAGCCAAAGCCAGAGGTGGTTGGAAGCATTCTGTGCCCACCCAGCCTGCTTCTCAGTTCCCTGTTCAGCAGTGTAGGCAAAAGCACCCGCCTATTGTTCATTGTGAGGTAACAGAAATAAATACAGACAAAACCTGAAGAAATTGACTGGTACTTCCCGAGTGCTGCAGTGATTACGTGTCTGGAAGAAAGAGGAGGACGTGTGGCACTGGGACCCCAGAGGGAACTTAGGGAGACAAGGCTGGGGAGATGGGGCCCCCTTCTCCACCGTGGTGGGGGCTGACAACTGAAGCTTCCCTGCCCCCAGAAACAATGTCACCTCTGCTGGTGGAGCAGGGCCTGGGTCACCTATTGTGTGGGTCTGGGCACTAAAGTTCAGAGAGAGGAAGGGACTTGCCCAGAGTCACACCACTGAGCAGGGTGAACCTAAGGCAGCAAATGGAGCTGCTTTCCTAGGGTTAGAGACCCCTGAACCCCTGCATCCACATGATTGTGGCCTGGATACTGACGCACTCCTTTCCCAATTCCTTCCACCCCAAAGTGGCTACAGGGCAATGCTTGACAGACGTGCTCGCCCCAGATTGTGGCCCAAATCCTGCCTCGACTCCTGCCTCTACATTTCACTCTGTGATCCTGGCAATGCCTTTTCTCCAGACAAAGCCAGGCTGAAGGCCCAGGGAATCCAAACTCCTCCTCACCCCATCCCTGACCCCTGTGGTCAGGTGACCAAGCTGCATAAATCCCAACTGCCTCAGAACTCAGAACATTCTGGACCAACTGCCCAACTGCCTCAGAACTCAGAACACTGCAGAATAACGGTCCACCTGACAGTGATATAAATAACGCCACCCGACTAGGTTTCTAGATGAGCAGAGCAATTGACTGGGGACCTTCAGAAAGGTGGCCTGCTGGGCTGGGTGTAGACAGTTCAGTGCAAGTCTGCTGGTTCTGGGTGACTCACCCCTGATGCCCCCCAAGCTCTGGACACCTTGTTGTTCAGCTTCTTCTGCTCGTCAGATAGGGCCGTGATGCCCTCCCGGGCTGAGCCCCTGGCTCTAGGATGTTTGGTGGGTCATTGCCTCTGTCTGAGTCCTTACTGTTGTCCTTGGTGTTGG
Organism: Dasyprocta punctata; assembly: GCA_004363535.1. Lineage (NCBI taxonomy): Eukaryota > Metazoa > Chordata > Mammalia > Rodentia > Dasyproctidae > Dasyprocta > Dasyprocta punctata. The sequence continues at coordinate 5,955 of RJWM01030585.1, forward strand.
ATATCTTCCTCTCCTCCTTCCACGATTTGAAGGCTGGATGTGATTTGCTGGACTCACAGCCGCCCCACCCCAGGGAGATATGAAATTGAGGCCATGAGACAGGGCACAGGGTGCAGCCACAGCTCTCAGCTAGTAGGTCCTGGGCCTGTGTGGGACCTGAGGGAAGCAGGGGTGCAAAGTTAGCAATGGTGAGCAGTTGGAGGGAGGTACTGATGTCTATCTCCATGGCCCAGCTCTGCAACTCTAGCAGGCGCCTGTGTGCATCTTTCTCCTCCTGGAAAGTGCTGGTGAGCAGGGCATGCAGCACCCTCACTACTGCCTGCTCGCCTTGTAGCCACATTTCAGCTGCCTGCCAGGGCTGGGGAAGGGAGGTCAGTCAAGGACCAGCATCTGGCTACGGATTCTAGGCCCACCTGAGGCCCTTTCCATCTTTCTTTCAAAACCACTGTTCCAGGCAGGGCTTCTCAGTTATGTCAGAAGGACCCATCTTTACTGTGGGTACTTGAGTGAGGAGGTGGCTGCAGGCCGCAAGTAGGTTGATGGGAAATGCCAGCTGGGTTGGACATAGCAAGAAGGGGTAAGGCACCTCCAGAGCCTGCAACAGGGTGAGAGCCTGGGTCAGTGACTTGAACTCCCTAAGGGTACAGCTCCAAGATGCCAGTCTCTTGAATACTTTGAGAATCTACCAGTGGGCAAATGAAGGGGTGGGAGCTTGAAGTCTCCTCCCTGCGCTGGCCAAGGCTTCCCCTTCCCTCTCTTGCTGCTACTGATTGGTGCCCTCGCTTGAAGTCTGATTTTTGCCAAAGGCAGCATGACCCTTCCCAGGTGGTCAATTACTGGGCGCTAGGTTCCCTGCACACTGGCACCTTGTGGTCTGATGTGCTCTCCAGGGAATGAGGGACATGCGTCTCAGGGCAGGAGAGTCTGCCCAGGCTACGGTGGCGGCCTGGGGGGGAAGGCATTGAGGGTGCTGCCTCCAGGTGCGGTGCAGGGCTGGAGGTACCCTCGGGACCCCACCCACCCAGCCCCCGTCCTGCGCCTCAGCCCTTGCCCTGCGACCTCAAGAGACCTCCACTTCCTCTACTTTACCTTCAGTAACTCCTCTCTGTTCTTGTCTGTGTTTTCTTCTGGCACGCAGCCAGGGCCCAGGGGCATCACTGGGAGCAGCCTCGTCCGTGCTGGTGGACATGTTGTCTTCACTGGCTGTGCGCTGCAGTGTGGGGTCGGGTGGCCGCGCCTCAACAGCCCCACGCAGAGTTTAGAGATAAACTGCAGTGCTCTGCGGCAGGCGCCACCAGGTGGCGCTCCTCTAGGCCCGGGCCTGGGAGCTCGGCCTCGCTGAGATGGGTTTGGTACCGCAGAGGACACAGTAATGCCAGCCCAGGATCAAGGCCACCTTCAACCCCCTTCCTCTGCCGTGGCGGACACGAGCAAGGAGCCCGGGTGCCCTTGTCACCAGCACCCCACTTACTTGTTATTTAAGGAGCGTGGGACCAGTGAACACCGCGATAGGGGGACTCCCTGAAAGATACCATCCAAATGCTGGAAAATAATAACAGAGAGAAGGAACATGGGACACACCGAATTTACTTTCCTCTGCAAACGAGGGGTGGCAAGACTACTAAGATGATGGGCTCAGCCTACCTTATTGGGGGACAGAGATTCAACTGGTATTTGCTATTACAATTATTACTGGGTGGGGGGAGTGTGACCTCAGGTGCCAGGTGTCCCCTTCTGCTTTCTGGGCTTCTATACTTCTGTGTCCTTGGGCAGGTGGGTAACACCCCGGGGGCACTGGTGACACAGAGTAGGCAGCACCCAATGCATGGCGGGTTCAGGAGGGCAAAAGGGAGGACAGGGCTTTGGGCTGGAGGGCTGAGCAGTTAGGCGATGCCAGGCAGGGGACAGGCACCTTTCCGGGACAAGGGGATCTCCAGCAGATTCTCACTGCAGGCGGGGGAAGAGTGGATCTGGCAGCCTAGGCTGTCTGAAGGCGGGGCCTGGAGTGAAGTGGTTGGGAAGAGGAAAGTGTGGGACGCAGCAGGGCTCGTGTCCCTCTTGTCAGGGGCAGCAGTTCTCAGGGGTGGGGGGCCATTTTGGAAGGACTGCACCCCAACTGTTGGCTGTCCACCCTTGCATGCCCACCCCCAGCAGCGGGATTTGTGGGGTCAGTGGTGCCTGGAGCTCACCTCCTGGGGCACCAGTGCCAACGGGAGGGGAGGTGTGGTGGGCACAGAGGAGCTAGCTCCTCGCTGGCCAGGCCTGGGGTCCGGCTGTGCATGCATGGGCAGCTTTACTGAGGATGGCAGGGGATGGATGGCCATGCTGTTGACCCGGTTGGTGGCCCTGAGGTCCGGCCCCCTCGGGGAGAAGCTGCTGGTGGGAAGAGAGAAAGAACCCGGGACCCCTGGCTCCGCACCGCCCTCTTATTCAGCCTCCATCTTCCCTGCTGCCCCTTCATCTGGTCACACGGAAGGAAGCGGCCTCACCTCTCTGTGGTGAGTCGGGAGAGGGCAGTGTTTGCAGGCGGTGAGCTTCACAATTCACTGTGCTCATGCTTTCCAGGTCCAAGTCTGGTGCTACAGTAATTTTGGACAAGAAACTTTCCGGGGGAGGGGAGAGCAGGAGTGGACTGTCAGAAGACTTGGTCCTGGGCCGGATGACAGCAGAGGGTGACAAAGGCACACAGAGTGACAAGAGCTGTCACATAGGCTGGAAGCCCTGGAAGGGCAGTGGGCTTTAGGTCCTGGATCCCGGGGAGGAAGCTGCAGTTTGCTAGGTTTCGGGGACCTGACCAAGAGCCCCAACTACCTGTATGAGGGGTACTGCAAAAGGATGAAATAAGAGAGGCAAAGTTAGCAATGCGGGGCTGGGAGGTCAGAGCCTCAGAATGGGCAGAGACCAAGAAACTCTGAGTTAGTCGCTATTTATTGGGTGTATACAAGGATAGGAGGGGCTAGTGGCAGATTCAAGGTGGCAGAAGACTCAGAGGGCAACAGATAATTCTGGAACGACTCAAGAGGACAGAGATGATTCCGTGCTAAGAAGGATCTTGCCCTGGAGTGTTGTTTAATCTTAGTGGTCTTAGTGCGAGAGGATGACCATCCCTAAAGAGCTAATGGGAAGTCTGAAGCCTCCACTTATCTTTTAGGGAAGTCTAGCAATTGTGGCTTTGTGATCCCCAACATCTAGGCAGCATCGGTGGCACCACTTAATGCCCTGGCCTCCTGGGAGGTCATCTGGGGCCATTTGTGAGATGTCAGATGGTCAGTCCCGACCCTCAGGTCCCGGGTGGAGACAAGTGCCAGTGAGGAATGCCTAGGGATGAGGACCTTACTCAGGCTCGGCAGTGCACGGGATGGGTTAAGGAGGACTTCTTCCTCTGCTCCTTTCACAATTTGAAGGTTCGGTGTGATTTCCTGCACTCACAGCTGCCCCCACCCAGGGAGACACGAGATTGAGGTCATGGGACAGACTATAGGGTGCAGTCACAGCTTCCCAGCTCTTGTGCCGTGGGTCCATATGGGACCTGGAAGAGAGGGCAGCAATTTGGACTTAGTGATGGTGAGCAGTTGGAGGGAGGTGTTGCTGTAGATCTCCATTGCCTGGTTCTACAGCTCTAGCAGATACTTGTGCATATCCATCTGCCCCTGGAAAGCTCTGGTCATGCAGCGCCCTCACTATGGCCCGCTCACCCTGCAGCTGCATTTTGGCTGCCTGCCAGGGGTGGGGCAGGGAGGTCAGTCAAGGGCCAGGGTCTGGCTAAGGGTTTTGGGCCCACTTGGGGCTTTTCCCCATCTTTCTTCCTAAGCCACTGCCCTCACTTCCTGTCTAAGCACTTCCTCCAGAAAGATCTCCTCCTATTCTGCCCCTGCAGGATGTCTCAAGACTGTACCACAAAGGTACTACCAGGTCCTCCATAGGATCTAGAGTCCCTCACCACAAAAGGTGGTGGCCCCAGTGCTGTACACAGCCCAGTGTGAAATCCTGCACAGCTAAATGTGTAGTGTAGCACGTGATTCTACCTGATCTCCAACTTTCCCAGTAGAGATCAGGCATGTCCCCACTCATACACCTCTTGTGTGGTAGATGTTATCCCACTTCAGCTGGCCCAGGGCTGGGCCCTACCCAGCCTGTTGGTTGATCTTGCACTTGAGAACGTCACCCCACAGGTCTTCGATGATATTAGTGTACTGGGCAATATGTTGATACATTAAATTCTGCCTTATCTGCTGGGAGAAAGGCTGGGGACAGAGGGATGTAATCACACAGAAGCTAGGCCTGCCTCCACACACCCACTGGGCCTTTCTGTGGGGTCTTTTTTTCTCCTTTCCTTCTTTCTCTCCCAGTCCTCATGTAGTAATGGCCATGCAGGGAGAGGCCAAGGCCCTTTTTAAAGGGTAGGAAACACAAAGCAGATTTTAAGCAGCTTTGGGGTTTGAAGATGACAGGTTGTGGTTTTGATGCTGTGGAAATGGGACCAAATCAGATGGAAGATATGCAATACTGGGGAACTTGGAAGGCAACAGCTTTATTTATGCCAGCAGGCTGGGGGACACTGGGTTCCAAATCACCAGCCTCGTCTTGGGGCTACACAGACATTTATATAGGTTGTTAGCAGGAAATACAAGGCTGATAACAGAATATTCTACAGTTGGCTACACATTGTCTTATTGTGTGTTGTTATGCAGATTTATTTTGGGCAAGTTGAGTGGGGGTTTCTTATCCTATAGCCAGAAGGTCAGGGCTAGAGTGAGCAGGAAAAATCAATCACTCTCTTAGACTGAACCAGACTGTCTCTGGGTGACAAGCCCATGAAATCTTGAAACAAGCTAATAACAACATGCTCTGTTTTGTTTTTTAAATTTTATTTATTTATTTATTTATTTATATTTTTGGGTACCTGGGATCAAACTCACAACTTTGCACCTGCCAGGCATGTACTTACACCACTGAGCTAAATTCCTGGCCCTTTTCTTTTTTAAATTTTAAAGAGCATAAAACCAAGGAGAATAAAACAGAATAAAACAAATCAAAATAAACCAGTGTACGTGATACAGGACTTCAAGACCTTATGAAACCAACAATAGTTACCATAATGCCTTTTGTTGTCTTCAGAATAGCTGCAGATACCTTCGGACATAGTAAAAATTGAACAGAACAGAATAGAATAGAAACAATAAAAACAAAACAATGAATGTAATAAAGGACTTCAAAACAAGCCAATAGTAAATCCGAAATGATTAATATGTCTTGCTATCTTTCAAATAGTTGCTCATGCCATCAGATTTAACATAATCAAACAAAACAAAAGAGAATAAAACCCAACCCAACAAAACAATGAAAATGATATGGTTTCCAGGCGGGGATCACCTCCTGGTGAGGACTGGTTCTCTACCTCCGCAGTCCATGAATGGCACTGACTCATGGAGAGAGGCTTGGGTGTGGCTGTCCCCACTCCAGCAGCAGCCCACACATGGTGCTACAAGATGCTCTTTTTGTCCAAGTTATACTTACCTTACAAGCTGCAGCTGGCATTAGAATGCCAAGGCTAACTTGAGTTTTGCTGCTCTCTAATTATGAGAATGGGCTGGGCCTGCTTGCCCTGTCCTTGAATATAGTGTCTGGCTATGAGTTTTAAAATATCCTCTACACTGATACCTGCCTCTGTGCAGGCAACCCTGTCTCTCCTAGTGGAGGTTGCCATGCCTACACCAATCCTCCTATTAACCTACAAGACCAAATCCCTAACGATAAGCCCATTTTAATCATGTATAGACCCAACTTCCAGGAAGGTGGTGGAGTGCTGAGCAGCAGAGAAAGAGCCTCTCTGAGATGTGCTGTCCACACACATCCAGTGTCCAGATACTGGAATATAGCAACACAAGGAAAAGAAAGGAGGGAAGTGGGTCCCCTAGACCCAGGAAGGATCTTTAGTGAGAGTTGAAGCATACAGGGAGACAAAAGAGAGAAACTTCAACAAAGAAGGAGGTGGTAGTGGGTGGTGCCTTCTCCCTGAGTTGGGACTCACTGTATGGGAGGAGCAATTCAAACCTGCGGACACATGGTGACTGCTAGCAACCCCAGAGACCTTCATGGAGGTGGCAGTGCAATGGAGGAGTGGACACTGTGGACTGCACTGGTGAGTGGACCAGATTAGGCCATTCCTAGGGAGAGGGTGATTGGCTGGCAGCCATCTCAGAGGAGGTCAGCTGAGCTCAGAACTCAGAACAACTGCTGGCTCCATTTAACACTTTCTAGCTGAGTTCAAGCCTGCAGGTGTGCTGATGGCTGCAGGTTGGATGGCTCTGGTTCCAGCCTCACAGCCAGAAACAAGTCTAAACTTCAGGAGAAATAAAGGTGCAAGTTCACTGAGTTATTCACTACCCTGCCATAAAGCTACTGCTGGCTTGCTGGTATAAATCAACACGGATCTGGATTTGGTCTCCACACATTGTCTTCCAGTGACAGCAAAGACAAACCTTGAAGTGAATATTTCTATCTCTATCTCTGTCTCTCTCTCTGGTATTTTTTCCTTCATCATTGTTGATCTGAGTGTTTTCATGCATGGCTTCTAGTTTGTGTGTGTGTGTGTGTGTGTGTGGTTGTTTTATTCCTTTCTTTTTTTAATCTCTTCCTTCTCTCTCCCTCCTGTCCTCTGTACCAGTTTCACAAACTTTGTATGATCCTCCTTTGTCCTTGCTTCTGATCTCTTCCTCTTCTTCTATTTCTTTATTTTTCCCCTAACCCTTTTTAAATTTTCTTCCCTTAGAGTAAAATTGGCATATTGAGGGTTTCTTTACTGCATACAATTTTTCTGGTTTGCTTTAGATTTTGTTGTATAAGCACAAATCTAGTTTATGCAGTTAAAGGTGGCAGTTTGTCATTTTCTAGGCTGTGTTTGATGCTATTGTTATTGCAGATTTTACCTCTTTAGCCAAAATGACAATGGTTCTAATCAGTTGTTCTTCCTGGTATACCAAGACTGAGCTTGCCCAAGGGTCATAGAAAATACTGTGGGCCAGTGCCAAATGAACAGGGGCTAGGGCCAAGTAGGCAGCAACTTTTCATCCCCAGCAAATTGAAGAGGTGAGATCTTCCAACAGACACAAAACCCAAAAACCAGTTACACCTGGAAGACACCTCTGGGGAGTACTCATTTCCTAATGGTTCTAAATACTAGCAATAAAGCTACTCACATAGGCAATTTACAAGCATCAACCCAGGAATTAAACAAAAAAAAAAAAAAAAAAAAAAAAAAAAAAAAAAAAAAAAAAAAGAAAATGAGAAGATATGTCAGTGAAATGCAATGCCAGACCCAGTTCACCAAAGGTAAACCCAGAATGCAATGAGGTGAAACTATCCAAAAGTCACCCATCTGGTCTCTCTGAAGTGGTAACAACAAAGCAAATGAATGAAGCACTGAAAAAGTCCTAGAGAGGACAGTGTCAGGGGACCCCTTTCCTTGCTTCATCTGTTAGAAGTTTTATAAACCTGCCCCCTGCTAAAATATTACACACAGGTTTGACAATCCAAAGCATGATTTGAGGACCTACGTCACCTCACGCTTTCCAATTCTCCCCTCTGAAAAGCACCGAGAGCCTCCACAGTTTAGATACGATGATCCTATTAGGGCCTTTTGGGAATTACATGCTTTTGAGGAATGATGGCACCAATGGTATTTGGGATATAAGAAAAACTATTTCAGGCCCAGACCTCCAATGAGTAGAGGAAATTTCCTCTATTACAGGCTCCAGTAAAACTAAGTCATGTAGCAAGCTGGACACAGTTTCTTAGGGCCGGATCCCAGGCTGTGAGGCTGGGGACGCCCTGCCTGACGCCAGCCAGGGAGTGCTTTGTTCAGTGAGGACTGGCAAAGGGCTGCCTCCTTGGGTCACTTAGGGGATGAGCCTAGATTTAAAAAAATGTAGTGTCTCTCTCTCCTTTGCTTCCTTGTTTTTCCTGTCCTCCATGGGAATCAGGTCCTCGGTCATTCTGCCACACTCTCCTCTGCAATGTCTCATCAAACCTTGAAAAGATTTAGTTTCTCAGTCTCTAAAGGAAAACCCTCTTGTCTTTTATTATACTGAGGCTTGGGCACAATACACTTTGGGAGATTTTGGAAGGCTTCCTAAATTTTAACCTCATCCTTCCAGTTGGATCTTTTCTGTAAGAGAGAGGGAAAGTGAAATGAAGTGCCCTACACCTAACATTTCTTCACCCTTTGGGACTCTTCTGAGTAGGTTTCTCAGTGTTTCCTTAACCCCATCTCTTGACTGCTAGGAAGCCAGGATTCATACAGTACCATGGGCTAAGGGGACAAGAGGAGCACCCCAGGGTGGGGGAGAAGGGCCTGGCTCTTCCTTACTCTGGGAAGAGCCTCACTGTGCAGCTCCTCTTGCTGGATTGCTGCCCCTTGGAAACAATTTGAGGAGGAGAAACCAAGACCAGGTCCCACTTACTTACTCATAATTGAGAAAAATAAAGAAGTCAAGGCCAGGGAATATAGCTCAGTGACACAAGCACCTGTCTGACAAATGCAAGGTCCTGAGTTCGATTCCTGGGACCAGAAGAAAAAAAAAAAGACAGGGAAAGTCTTACGGATGATATCATGAGAGTTTTGGAAAGGGTAACTTCTCTATTTAGGTTAACTTATTCCTCTTTGGAGAAACTCTTAATCTGGGAGAAAGAAAAAGATTTTCAGGACCAGGGATTTAGCTCATCATCACATGCACCTGTCTGGTAAGCTCAAGGTTGTGAGTTTGGTCCCCAGTACAAAAAAAAAAAAACCTTTCAGGGGTGACAGTTACAGTTAACAAAGTATACACCCCATAGGGGATGAGGATTGCCCCTTGTTCAGGCCTCACTGTGTTTGTGAAATGCCTCCTGAAAAAAGGGCCCTTTGCACTTCTGATGAAGCAAGGACAGACTAGGCAAAACAAAAATTAAGCCTATTACCTATGCAAACTTAGAACAGGTTTGTCAGAAAGAAAGGAAATCCATCCTCTCCCCAGTCCAGGGTTCTTACATATGTCTGAAAGTGCAGTCTGAGCAGATGCAGTCATCTTGTATACTTGTCTGTTTGTCTGTCCAATCTATGCTAATAACTGGTTATAATACCTGCAGGTGCTAGGTTTAAAGAAAAGGTTTCTTGGGCTGGGGATGTAGCTCAGTGGTAGAGTGCTTGTCTCAACTGCACAAGGTCCTAAGTGCAACCCTCAGTACTCAAAACAAAAAAAAAAAAAAAGAAAGAAAGAAAGAAAAAAAACATTTTTCAAGTTCAATAATTTCCTTTTATGTCTTTGGCTTTTTTTTTTTAATTTTCATTGAAAACAATTTACATAGTTTTTCAGGACAGCTAAACTGATTAAAACGTTTAGGCATATAGTTAAATACGGCCTCCGGATGGATGGACACTCAGGACATTGGCTCACGTTTGTGGTCCACATGGCTCATCAGTGGGGGTAATCTGAAAAAGGGTAAAAGATGTTTTTAAGGTCAATGGCACAGTTCCATTCAGGTTATCTGTCAATCAAAGTGGTATCAATTTAATATAGGGGAAAAAAACTTCCAAACTACTAGATGTCTGGTACAAGTTTGTGTTCTCTAAAATCAAAGAATGAATTTTAGGAACAATGGAGGTTAAAAGCAGAATATATTTATTGAGAGAAAGCAAGGTTTTATCTGAGAGAGAGAGAGAGAGAGACAGAAAGGGTTCTAAGTTGGTTGCCAAAGACTCTTTTTTCTAGGGACTTTCATAATGCAAATCCACAAGGTGAGGCGCGTCCAAAATGGGGAAAAATGGGAATTCACAAGGCAGGTGGGCATTAGGTGGGACAGAACTATAGTCAACCAATAAGATTACGAGTATAATTGCTCAGGTAAGATTGATTAAATCCAGATCCAATAGGGAAGCAAGTCACATAGCAAGTGTGAGCAGGGCCTTTGCCTGTAGGGGATTGGGTTAGCGACTTCTCCTGGCTTCCTCGAGGTGATAGATACCTATTTAGAATATCAATCCCTGATGTTTATCCTTAGGGTGTGGTTGCAATTATTTTGTCTTTTGTCTTGAGATCTGGCTGACAGAGGGAAGTGTCTGTCTCCTCCAAGGTTGCAAGGTATCTAGTATTCTGCACTGGCTCCTTCAAGGGCCCAGTCTGCCTATACTATTTCTATCTAACTCAGCTGCCTATAGCAGTATCAACATGGATTTTATGAATGCAATGGCTATTGTCATCTACATTTTTTAAATTTACTTTTTTTTTTTTTTTTGTGGCACCAGGGATCAAACTCACAACCTCACACCTGTCAGGCAGGCACATAAGCCGCTGAGCCAAATTCCCGGCCCTAGGTTTTTTTTGGCAGGGTTGCACTATGTAGTTCAGGCCGACCTCACTCATGTTGTAGCCCAAGCCGGCCTCGAACTCACAACTCTCCTCCTACCTCAGCCTCCCAAGTACTGGGATTAAAGCCGTGCGCCACCATGCCCGGCTGTCATCTACATGTAATAACTTGTTGGTGGGCTATTTCTGATCATTAAGGTAATGAAGTGGGGACCCCTTAGATTTGGAGGGGACTGCTGGACTGGACTCCCTTTGGTAGACTTAAAACAGTTGCCCAAAGTTACTCATTTCATTTTTATCCCATAGCCAGGACAACTTGTGGTCCCCTTGTTCAAGCCTTATAAGAGACTCACCCTGACAAACATTGCTAAATAGTATTCTAGTACACTTGCATTTAGCTATCATCAAAGTTAAAATTTTCTATGGGTGAAAAAATGAGATTTTCTTATTAAGAGGTGCTCAGATACTGTGACATTAAGGCAATATCACTCTAGAAGTTAGAGATTAGACATAAATAACCTATGAGGTACATCTATGGACAGGTGCATCCTACCTGAATGACAGTCCATCAAAGGATCACGAAACTGGGGTGAAAGTTTATGTCATTTATTGTCTCATAATAGAATGGAGAGTACTATGACTGACTAGAAGATTGTTCTGTACTAAAACATTTAAACATGTTTTTGAGATAATAATAAAGCTGAGTGGTTCTAATAGAATGATGTCATAATTTTGCTAAAATTTTATGCTGCCTTCAATCTCCAGTTTTCTCTGTAAGACTATGCAATTATCTGTTAGCATTCTCCAGAGATTCAAATTCTAAGAAAATCATGATTAGTGAGCCTATCAGTCAGTGTTTTGCTCGAGAAAGAGATACAACATAAGATATACCAATGTACAGGAAATGACAAGATTGGCTTGTGACGGTCAGCCACAGAGTGGATGAGGAAGCATGCAGACAGCATCTACACGCCGGAGACTGAAGGTTTCACTCCAAGGTCTGGAGCTCGCTGCAGTGTCCCCTGCAAGTCTGTGTCAGGAGGCCAATCGGTCTGCAATGGAAGGCTGAAGAGTCTGCACTGAATGCCAGGAGACAACGTCCAAGGTGAAGGCAAAGACGGGAGCTCCTCCAAAGAACAGAAGCAGATGCATTCTTCCACAATTTCCATTTATACCAGTCAGGTGCCAGGCCAACCTAGCGTGAATCTTCCATACCCTAGGGTATGGAATTGCTTGAGCTTCTCTTACTCAAGTTGACACAGTCAATCAACCATCTCATCTACTATTATAACATGGCACAGGTTCAATACTGGCAGTGGGTAGAAGATGGATTCGGAGTGGTATTTTAAACGAGACGATTGTCTAGTTACAGCATTTCTGCTCGAAACATGAAAGGTAAAGTGAAATGCCTTATGTTTAGGCCATTGTAACTCTACTAAAGGGAAGACTGAAGAACTCTGGTGCTTAGTGCAAGTCCTGAGGAAGACAAAGATATTCTGGACGACCATGTTCTAAGACCTCCATTTGCCTCTCAGTGGAATCTTGGCCTTGCTGATCTATTTAGGGAGAACCACCATACTAGGAAGTCTCCTTAACCTCCCCACTTACAGTCCTCAGATCAGGTCCACCCCCTGCAAAGGACCAGAGAACTCTGTTAGAGCTTAGTGCCCCAGGGGAGCCCAACAGTCCTCAGCTCCCTTGGCAGCCTCCTCGGGCACCCCTGAGTGCTGCTGGGAACACACAGACAGCTCAAACCCACAGTGGCGCTTTGTACTACTCTGGCTCACGACTTGTCCCGGCCCTAAAAGAAGTTCTAGAGATGGAAGGGAATACTCAAATAGAGATTCCTTTTTCAGTTTCAGATGTCACACTGTGCAAGGAATGATTAGGGTGACTGTTAGAGGACTCCAGTAAGTTTGTGGATGATGGGGAGCTGGGTGTGGTGGCGCACACTTTTAATCCCAGCACTTGGGAGGCTGAGGTGGGAGGAGCGTTGTGAGTTCGAGGCTGACTTGGTCTACAACATGAGTGCAAGGCTGGCCTGAGCTACATAGTACAACCCTGTCTAAAAACCTAGGCCCGGGAGTTTGGCTCAGTGGCTTAAGTGCCTGTCTGGCAGGAGCGAGGCTGTGAGTTCAATCTCAGTTAAAAAAAAAAAAAGTTTGCAGATGGGTTACAAACTTTGACCTTTGCTTTTAACTTACCATGACAAGATGTCCAATACATTTTGGCCACTGGCTATACTTCAGATGAAAGACAGAGAATCCTACGAGAGGCTAGAAACTATGCAGGTGAACAATACACTTCAAAAAGAAAAAGAAACCACCCTGAAACAGCTAGTCTCCCTTTAGCAGAGCCAAACTGGGAATATAATACTCAGCAAAGACTACAAATGGTGTCTAGTATGCTAGCTGCTCATATCATGGTGAGGAAAATGCGCATGAAAAGTCTGTTAAATATGACAAAGCAATGGCCCTGAATCAAGGCCGGCAGTTTTCAGAAGCTGTTGGTTTCAATCAGTGGCCTACAGTGGTATCTTTCTATGGTCTGTTGGCCATTTCAGAACTTTAGAAATGTGGTGTATATTCATTAGAAAGAAACACCCGCACCCCATGAGCCTACTGCCAAAGCCCAGAGAAGAACAGCTGTGCCCCTCTTGGTGAACCTGCTGCCACAGACACAGAGAAAGGGCGGCCACACCCGCTGGAGAACCTGCTGCTGCAGTCCCAGAGGAGGGGAAGCCACACTCCCGAGGCCCTGTTGCCATCTGCGGAACATCAATGAGCAGCCACCTGGCACCTCTCCGCCACCTCGGGAACCTCAGATCAGAGGACAAAGAAGCAGGGTGCAATCTCAGACTTCCAGCCCACCCAGAACAAGTCCAAAAGACAGAGACACAAAAGAAATTAGAAGGCACACACCTGAAATTTCTGAAACGATAGCAACTGAAGTAAAGAGACAACTTAGTGCTTACTTTGCATGCCAGTGTCTGGTGATCTGAGCACCTATTTAGAGGATAACCATGTGCATTACAGTAACTGTAGCTGATTTCCTATTGTCTTGTTTTTGAAAGCCAATATCTTTCCCATTGTTTTGTTTTGTTTTATTTCATTGTATTGTTTTGTTTTGTTTTAGTCTATAAAATAAAAAATAATGGCAAAGTAAGTGAGGTCATTTTTTTTTTTTTTTTTTGTGGCACTGGGGATTGAACTTACAACCTTGCACCCGCCAGACAGGTGTTTAAGCCACTGAACCAAACTCCCAGCCCTGGTTTTTCCAGGCAGGGTCACACTATGTAGCTCAGACCAGGCTTGTGCTTGAGTTGTAGCCCAAGCCGGCCTCAAACTCACAATGCTCCTCCTACCTCAGCCTCCCGAGTGCTGGGATTAAAGGTGTGCACCACCATGCCTGGCTCTGAGTGAGGTCTTATAGGAAAGGAAAATCCGGCTTTGTTTCATAACTGATTAGGAGAGGCCTCACATAGGTAAATTAATATAGATCCACCTGCCAGGGAGGGGGCACTGATGGGACAACATTTCATCTGTCAGTCATCCCCAGTTATTTGGAATAAAAGCTTCAGATGGGGCCACAGAAACCTATGGCCCAATTGCTGGACACAGCCTATTCTGAACCCAGAGGAGAGAGAGAGAAAAAAAAAAAAGAAAAATGAAGATGATAGCTCTTACAATTGGTAATGCTTCAAACCCACCCAGGTCACCTAAGGAAAAACCTAGGGACAAGTGAGGAAAGTGTTCCTATTTCAAGTACAAAGGGACTGGACGCTGGGCATGAGATTTTTCTCTGAGCTTCTGTGTAGGTCCTGCTCTACATGTGAGACGGCTAATGTGCCTGACTCTTGGCACTGGAGGTCTGACTGCTCCCACTCCCAGAGTGGAGTCTGGCCAGCCAGAAACCTCATTTCCTGTTCTGATGACTGAAGAGGCTCAGGGGAACCTGCAATGTCCCTGACCACGAACATCACCATCTCAACACAAGGGACCCTGGGAAAGCTTGTGTTGGGGACCAGGGGTTGTGGAGTAATATTTTACTCTTCTGGGGACCAGGCTACATGACTAAGGTCCTGTGATCTCAAGCCCAGGGTGACCTGTTTTAGGAACAGAGGAGAAGGCAGGAGGCTGCATGCTTCCTGCTTGCATAGAGAAAGCACATAACCACAGTGCTCCCAAGGCAAGATAACATCTGCTGAGGGCTGTCTGAAGAAGGCAGGCATCTATCTGGTTATAGCAAGGGACCTGAGGGCTGGGAGTTTGGTTCAGCGGCTTACGCGCCTGTCAGGCAGGTGTGAGGTTGTGAGTTCAATCCCTGGTGCTGCAAAAAAAACAAAAAAACAAAAAAACAAACAAACAAAAAAAAGATCAGGGCAAGGGACCTGTTCCGCATTAACTTGTTCCCTATGTCCTGGAGTCACTGCTCCATGAAAAGGACATTACTCCTTTTGTGCTTTTGGCTTGATAATAAAAGTAGGTCAGTTGCAAAGATGGTTGAACCAGTCCACTAGACACAGGTTTTTCTGGGTCCTCTTGTACCTTGAATATCGCCTTTGTCTTCCTTTATTGCCTGTCATTCCACTCACAGGTATCTGAGGGTCTGATCAGCCCCTGGCAACTGGCACCCAGATACAGGAACATGAGAGTTGGAGGAGAAAACCCACCAGAGTAGGAAAGAGTGATACAGAGGTCAGGGCATTCCATAGGATGACTTTGGAGTTGACTGAGCAGAAGTGACAGTAAGTAGTAGTGCCATGGAAAAGCTTTCCTAACTGGGATTATGGGGCAGAAGTTGTCAGTAGAGAAGCAAAGATATATGCACTACTGTATATGTTATTGAGACAAGTAAAGGCCCAGTTCAGTACCCACTGTCTGTCAAAGATACTGCAAGATATTGCCAGGCAAAATCCATGGTTCCTGCAGGTGGTAACTTTGGATGCAGAGAATTAGGATAGAGTGGGAAAAAAATTTAAGAAGCACCCATGCTAGGGGAGAAGAGATTTCCCCAGACACCCTTTCAACATGGAGTTTGTTGAAATCTGCTGCGTCCTTCTCTAGCCATGTTCTGTTGACAAGGTCGAAACATGGAAGAAGATAGATCTTCAAGGAGGATGTCTTCTAAGAAAAGGCCACAGCATAAAAATTGGCTTTATGGGAATGGGTTAATGCTTCTTGGGAACTATTGTGTTAAACTGTGCTCTAATCCAGTTCAGAAATTTTTTCTTCTTTCTTTCCCATGCACAAAATCAGTAAACAAAGTACAGAAACTCCTTAAGAACAAGGGGATAGTTAATAAAATGTTTTTCTACAATTAATGGTGTAGTCGTCTGACACCGACCAACGAGACCAAGGTCAAATAAGAAGTTTGGGAGTCTTTAATGATAATAATAATGACCAGCTGGCTGGGGCTGTCTGGGAACCTCCATGCAGAGAGGCCAATATGTTACTATGTTTTGTCTTTTAAAAGAGACAGGGTAGATAACACATCCTTGCAGCTGTGAGAACATTGTAGGGAGATAGCAGGGCTAAATCAGGGCTGAATATGGTCTTGTGTTTTGCAGGCTTTTAGCTAGGCTACCACAATGGAGCATTTATTAGTAACCAAAACACACTTCAAGGTGTTTAACTAAGTATAAACTTTCTGCCTATACTGACATATCATGTAACTATGGAAACCATATAATCATAGAAACACCTGTTGATCTCATTCTTTTTATTTAAACTTTCAACCCTGGCCAAAAAAGAATGTATATAATATTCTGTTAGAACTTGCAAAAAAATAGTAGTAATAGTAATAGTAGTAGAAGCAATAAACGAAGCAGATTCATGCAGTCTCTGAGCTGTTTGTGGGTCTGTTCTCCACGTACCGACACTCAGCCCACTTTTGGGGACTCTGTGGACCTAGCCCAGCTGGACTGCGGCAGAAATCCATATTGAGACCTTTGTTTTTGTGCTTCAATGATTGCCACAACTGCTACTGCTCCTCCTGACAAGGGAAAGGGGAAAGATCAGGAAGAAATTAGAGAGATTGGCCCACACCTTCAGAATTTCTAGAGGCTGGAGCAGGCCATCCTTGCCTGGCTAAGTACCAGCTGCTATGATGATTGGGGACCCCATTGGACCTTGTTGTTTTCCTATTACTGCAATAATCCACAACAAATGATACATGAGCATCACAAGATAGAGTATAAGGTTTTGAAAGAGTTAAAACAGAGTGTAATGAATAATGGCAATTAGGGACCATTTACAGTGAAAGTCCTGGGGTCCATTTTGGGAGCTCCGTGTATGGCCCTGCAAGATATTAAACATCTTGCCCATTCGTATCAGTGGATCAATATCTCCATTTTAATGTGCAGTTATAAGAGCTTTCAGTAGAACAGGCAGGCAGAAATAGGGTATCAGAAAGACCAGGAATCATAGAGGATATCCTGCTGGGGATGAAACCTTATACACATCTTGCACAACAATTAACTTCTCCTAATGAAGCATACGGCCAGATAAAAGTTGATGGATGAAATGGGCATGGGCTACAATTCCCAAGGAGGGTACTCTAGGCTAGGCCTTTTTGCATGTCTTACAAAGATCACGAGAGCCTTCTGTTCATTCCTTGCAGACAGATTCCTCATTCACAAGCAGCCACAATTGTTGTGTTTCATTTGACTTTTGAGAATGCAAATAAAGATTGCAAACAGGGCCTTGGTATGGTCAGGGCCACAAAAAGTCTTGGAAATTATCTGAAAGCTTGTCAGTATGTGGGAACCTAGTCTTATAAAATCTCAGTGTTGGGACTTCCTCCAAGATGGCCGCCCAGATGACACTGTGACAGGGAGGCTCCCTGAATATACCATCAAAATGCTGGAATATAAACTAATATAATAACAGAGAGAAGGAAAAAAGAGGGAGATGGGTCCTCTGGACCCAAGAAGAATCTAAAACGAGAACTGTAGCCCATGGAAAGAGTAAAAGAATGAAATAAAGGCA
>RJWM01030586.1:0-23219 GCA_004363535.1 Dasyprocta punctata
AAGCACACTTAATTATGAAAAAAATTCAAAGACTGAAAGTCAAAGGTTGGAGAATAATACTCCATGCAACAGGAACCCATAAAAAACCAGGGGAGCTATGCTATTTGCAGACAGTGAATTTCAAGTCAAGATTGATTAAGAGACATAAAGGTCTCTACATCCTTGTAAAGGGAACAATGCAAGAAGAAGAGGTACCATAAATATTTCCAGTACCCCCATATATATATATGACAAATATCAGTGCACCCAATTATATAAAACAAATATTAATGAACACGAAAAATCAAATAAGCACTAATACAACTGTATTGGGGGATCTCAAAACCCACTGTCACAAAAAGACAGATCAACTAGACAGGAAAAAAAAAAATCAACAATAAAATATTAGAACTGAACCAAACTTTCAAACAAATGGACTTAGTAGATGTCTCCAGAGTGTTCCACCCCACAGCATCAGAATACACATTCTCCTCAGCTACACACAGGAGGTTCTCAAAAATAGACGACAGTGGCTCGCAGAACATGCTGAGGTAAACGCAAAGGAACTGAAATTATCCCACACATATTATCAGACTATAGTGCAATAAAATGGCAAAGGAAACCACAAGAACTTCATAAACACATGGAAATTAAAAAGCACCCTACTGAACAACCAATGGGTCACACAGATGAAACTAAGAAGAAATCAGATAGTTTCTACAATTGTAGCCAGGCGTGGTGGTGCATGCCTGTAATCCCAGCACTCAGGAGGCTGAGGCAGGAGGAATGCTACGAGTTCGAGGCCAGCCTGGGCTATAAAGTGAGTTCAAAGCCTGAACTGCACAGTGAAACTGTCTTAAACAAACAAAAAAAAAAACACAACAATTAAATGACAACAATAATACAACATACCAGAACATATGGGACACAATTAAAGCAGTTCTAAAAGGGAAATTTAGAGCAGTAAATACCCATATTCAGGCAAATGGAGCGAGTGCAAATAAACAACTTAATGTTGAACCTCAAACTTCAAGAAAAAGAGCAGGCTAAGCCAAAACCTCATAGGAGGAAGGAAATTATATAGATCAGAGCAGAAATTAATGCATATGAGACTACAAACAAAGAACCAAGGAATCTGATTCCTTTTTAAAAGATTAAATAAAACTGACAAACAAACCCTCATTCAACCTTAACAAAGAAAAGGGAAGAAAAGACTCAAATCCACACAATTAGGAGTGAAAAGGGTAAAATTACCACGGATCCTGCAGAAAGTCAGATCGTCTACACATACTTTGAAAACTTGTATTCTAATAAAACAAAATATTCACAAGAAATGGACAGATTCCTAGACAAATACGAATTACCAAATCTGGATTAAGAAGACATAAAAACGGCTAGGGAGCCAGGCGTGGTGGCGCACACCTTTAATGCCAGGACTTGGGAGGCTGAGGTAGGAGGAGCGCTGTGAGTTCCAGGCCGGCTTGGGCTACAATGCAAGTGCAAGGCCGTCCTGGGCCATACAGTGCGACCCTGCCTCAAAAAAAAACCCGGCCAGGGATTTACCTCAGAGGCAAAGCGCCTACCTGGTAAGCGTAAGGACCTGAGTTTGATCGCCAGTACCAAAAAGAAAGAGAAAAAAAAAAAAAAAAGATATAAAAATCCTAAATAAACCAATATCAATCAACGAAATCAAAGATGTAATTAAAAACCTACCAACAAAGAAAAGACCAGGCCCTGACAGATTCACAGCTGAATACTATGAGAAATTTAGACAAAACACCACTACTTCTCAAACTCTTAAATGAAATTGGAAGGGAAGCAATACTCTCAAATTCATTCCTGGCAGCGAGTATTACCTTGATACCAAAACCAGAAAAGGACCCAACTAAGAAAGAGAATTACAGGCCAATCTCCCTAATGAACACAGATGCAAAAATCCTCAATAAGACACTGGCAAACAGACTGAAGCAGATCATCAAGGAGATTGTACACCATGATCAAGTGGGATTCATCCCAGGGATGCAGGAATGGTTCAACATACATAATCAATAAATGCAATATACAATATTAACACAGCCAAGGACAAAAGTCATGCTTATCTCAATAGATGCAGAAAAAACATTTGACAAAGTCCAATCTCCATTCAGATAAAAATCCTGCAGAAAATTGGAATAGATGGTCTTTATCACAATCTGATAAAAGCCATCTATGACAAAGCAACAGCCAACATCATACTAAATGGACAACTGAAAGCTTTCACTCTAAAATCAGGAATAAGACAATGGTGTCCACTGTCACCACTCTTATTCAATATAGTTTTTGAAACATTAGCCAGAGCAATCAGACAAGAGAAAGAAATAAAAAAGGATAGGAAAGAAACAAATTGAATTATTATATGCAGATGACAAGACACTCTACATATAAAATCCCAAAAACTCCACCAAAAGATTTCTAGATTTAATAACCAAATTCAGTAGCATAGCTGGATACAAAGTCAACACTCAATACTTAGGAATCAATCTAACAAAGGATTGTGAAAGACCTCTACATTGAAAACTACAGGACCGTGAAAAAGGAGATTGAATACCAGCAAATGGAAAGATATCTCTTGTTCATGGACAAAAGAACCAATACAGTGTAAATGGCCACACGTCCAAATTGTTATGCAGATTTAATACAATTCCAGTCAAAATTCCAATAGCATATCCCACAGAATTAGACAAAACAATCCCCAAAGTTCATTCAGAAGCAAAAGAGACCTAGAATAGCAAAGACAACTGTCAGCAACAAGGGCAAGGCAGGGAACATCACTACTCTTGACTTAAACCTAGCCTCTTTCATTAATGGTGCTGGACAAACTGACTCTGAACATGCCTGAAGATTAAAACTGAACCTGCATCTTTCACCATGCACTAAATTCAAAAGCTGGGCGTGGTGACACATGCCTGTAATCCCGGCACTTGGGAAGCTGAGGCAGGGGGATTATTGACAGTTCAAGACCAGCCTAGGCTACGAAGTGAGTTGAAGGCTAGCCTGAACTGCATAATGAAACCCTGTCTCAAAAAGACAAATAAACAAACTACATTCAAAATGGATTAAAAATGCAAATATTAAAACAAAAACATTAAATCTGCTGGAAGATGAGTATGTAAAACTCTCAAAGACATTGGTGTGGGCAAAGTCTTTAACAATGAGCCGGGTGTGGTGGTGCGCATCCTTAATCCCAGCACTCGGAGGCTGAGGCAGGCAGATCACTACAAGTTCAGACCAGCCTAGACTACAAAGTGAGTTGAAGGCTAGCCTGAACTGCATAATGAAACCCTGTCTCAAAAAGACAAATAAATAAACAAACTACATTCAAAATGGATTAAAGATGCAAATATTAAAACAGAAACATTAAATCTGCTGCAAGATAAGAGTAGGTAAAACTCTTAGAGACGTTGGTGTAGGCAAAGACATTGGAATAAGCTGGGTGTGGAGGCGCACATCTTTAATCCCAGCACTGGGGAGGCTGATGTAGGAGGAGCGTTGTGAGTTCAAGGAAGGCTTGGGCTACAACGTGAGCAAGGCTGGTCTGACCTGCATAGTGCGACCCTGCCTCAAAAAGAACTAGGGCCAGGAGTTTGGCTCAGTGGCCTAAGCACCTGTCTAGCAGGTGCAAAGTCGTGAGTTTGACCTCCAGTACTGACCAGGGGGAAAAAAAAAAAAAAACCAACGCTGAGATTCCATCTCACCTTGGAAAGAATGACTGTTATCAAGAAGTCAACCAATAACAAATGTTGGAGGAGCTGCGGGGAGTGTAGACTGGTGCAACCACTGTGGAGATTCCTCAAAAAACCAGGATTGAAGGTCCTATTTGACCCAGCTAGTCCCCCTCTAGGTACCTTCCCAGAATTAAAGGCATCATACCACACTGATACATACACACTGTGTTTACAGGAGCACAATGTGTACTAGCCAGATCTTGGAAACAACTCAAATGCGTATCAACAGAGGAAAGAACTACTCAGTCATAAAGGATAAACTGGAGACTTTTGTGGGTAAATGGATGCAACTTGAGACCATACTCATAAGTGAAATAAATCAGACACGCATGTGTAAACATCGTATTGTCTCCCTAGTGTGAGCAGCTGAAAGAGTAAACAAGATACAAAATGTACAATAGATATTGCAAAAGGGGAAAAGAGAAAAAGGAAAAGGAAGCTGGGATAGGGGAGTGGAGAAAAGAAGGGAAAACAAAAAGAAAAAAAATATATAGTTATAATACTAATTTCTCTTAGCCTATTGAAAAGAAAGATTTGTGCTAATATTGTTTGGACAATTAAATGCTGTTATCTTGTACTGAGTAACTAATTTAAAGATAACAAAATTTAAAAAAAAAAATATGTAAGGTATATTCCATTGTTACCGTCTTACTACCTTTTTTTTTTTTTTTTTTTTTTGGTGGCACCGGGGATCCAGGATCGAACTCACAGGCACTTAGCCACTGAGCCAAACTCCCAGCCCTGGTTTTTTGAGGCAGGGTCGCACTATGTAGCTCAGGCCGGCCTTGCACTCCCATTGTAGCCCAAGCCGGCCTCAAACTCACAGCGCTTCTCCTACCTCAGCCTCCCGAGTGCTGGTATTAAAGGTGTGCGCCACCACACCTGGCTGCCCTCATTATCTTGTTTTGAAATTGTCTCATTTTTTTTTTCTTAAAAACAAACAAATAGCTGGGAACAGTGGTACATGCCTATAATCCCAGCACTCAAGAGGCTGAGACAGGAGGATCACTGCAAATTCAAGGTCAGTTTCAGCTACAAAGTGAGTATAACGCCAGCCTAAACCACATAGTGAAACCCTAACTCAAAAAGACCAAAACAAACAAACAAAAAAACATACTGCCACAAATACCCCTCCCTGCTCCCTTCCAACACACCTGTCCACTTTTTTTTTTTTTTGGTACAGGGGATCAAACTCACAACCTCACCCCTGTCAGGCAGGCACTGAGGCCACTGAGCTAAATCCCCAGTCCTATTTTTTGAGACAGGGTCTCAGTATGCAGTTCAGGCTGGCCTTGAACTCACTTGGAGCCCAAGCTGGTCTTGAACACACAATGATCCTCCTGCCTCAGCCTCCTGAGTACTGGGATGTACCACATCACATTCAGCCTTCTCATCACTTTCTGAAGCAGCTCTGAAGTCCTCTTCAGAGTGAGTGTCTTAGTTTTCTTGTCACTGCCCCGATACCCAGAATTGATTCAAAACGTGGCCTTTTCCTGGTCATTTGGACTGGGAAAAGCTGAAAGTTGCCCAAGGTCAGTGAGCAAGCTGGATGGGGACACTGCTGTGGTTTGACAGCCTGGCTTCCCAGTAGCCAGCACTCAGCAGCAACATTCGCTGCTTCAGTTCTTATTTTTTTAAACACATCTTATAAAGATGCTCATGAGAGCCAGGCATGATGACACACCACCTATAATCCCAGCACTTAGATGGCTGAGGCACGAGGATCGCTACAAGCTCAAAACCAGTCTGAACTGCAGATCTTGTTTCCAAAAAACCAAAAACAGAGAGGTCTTCGTGAGACAGGACTTCTGGAACAGCTTCAGAAAGCGCCAGGAACAAAGAGGAAATCTTTGGAGGAAATTAATGGTAACGTTTCTTTGACTGTAATACTTTTTTTTTTTTTTTTTTTTGTGGTACCGGGAATTGAACTCACAACCTCGTGCCTGTCAGATAGGCGCTCGAGGCACTGAGCCAAACTCCCAGCCCTGGTCTTTTGAGGTAGGGTCGCACTGTGTAGCTTAGGCCGGCCTTACGCTCACATTGTAGCCCAAGCCAGCCTCGAACTCACAACGCTCCTCCTACCTCAGCCTCCCGAGTGCTGGGATTAAAAGCGTGCGCCACCACACCCGGCTGACTAATAAAATTTAAAAATTTAAACATTTGCCACCCCGTGTGTCTCACAATCTCTGCATTATTATTGCTATTAAAACGTGGGTACAGCTAGGCGGGTCACGGTCTCAAACCCTGATCACCCCGGCACTCCAGGAAGCTGATGCAGTAGGATCCCAAACTCAAAAGCAGGCAGACGTGTGCGGCGTCGCAGGTCCCTGAGACCCAGTGCTTACGTCTTGGTGTCCTTGGCCTCCTTGTGCATGATCTCCAGGATCATCCTGCAGGCGGAGGAGCAGCCCTCGGGGGTGGAGTGCACGCTGATGGCCTTCTCGGCAGCGCCTGCGTTCTCCTTCCTGTGCACGTCGATCCTGCACCACAGGACACAGCCGGTTACCCCGTCCCCCAGTGTCAGCTTCCGGGCCCCTTTCCCTGAGGCTCGGAGCCCCCTCTTCCCTTGGAAGATCAGTGGATGGCAAAACCAGGGGGCCAAGAAGGTCCAGGGAGGGATGGCCGGGGGACACTGACTGTCCCTCCAGCCTACCAGGGGCCTGGGGAGAGGTAAGGGGGGCTACACGAGAACCCCACTTCCCTCCAGACCTGCGGGGGTAACAGGAAGTCACCGTCTCAGCACAAAGCAGATCAATGCCTTAATTATGAACCAGGACAGTGTCACCAGATTGCCCCCACCAAGCACAGAGAGGGGGCGCTGTGCTAGAATTGGAAGATGCCACCTAATTTTAACCCGGTATGGTGGCCTCCACTAACCAAGTGCTGGGAAAAGCTGACTCTCCAAACTGGGTTTGTTTAGTGAGACTTTCAGTGAAACTTTACAGGAAAAACTAGAGCATCCTCTTTAGGATGGGGATGGATGTACGGATGGACGGAGAGAGGATCCCACTTTGTGATTCAGATAGACCTTGCATACACTTCGTAGCCCAGGCTGACCTCAAACTTGAGGTGATCATCCTGCCTCAGCCTCCTGAGCACTGGGATCCCGGGCATGTGCCACCACACCCAGCTTTTGAGAAACCTTGTCATTGACAGCCCAGCCACTGCTACCAACATGTACCCCAGTCCCTCTCTCTCCCTCCATCTGCGCAGTCCTACAGGGGACCCAGGACTGAAGGCAGTGACTCTAGAAGGTCCACAGCCGCATTTCTAAGAGGAAAACACACCCCCTGCCCAAGCCCCCGCTCCTGCTCCCCGCCAGACTCACTTGGACTGGGTCTGCTTGGTGATGTTGCGGATGGTGGCGCCCTCCTTGCCGATGATGGCGCCCACGTACTGCGTGGGCACCAGGAGCCGGAGCGGGATGTCCACCTGCTGCTGCTTGGCTGGGGCCCCCGCGGCCACCGGAGAGCCCTGGCGGGGCTGACCCCGCGAGCCAAAGCCGCCCCGGCGCCCGTTCTCTGGGCCCTGCACCATCTGCTCGTCAGGGATGTAGGAGACCTTGAGGGCATGGTTCTCCAGCTGGTGGCCGTTCAGTTTCATGATGGCTCTGGGAACAGGGAAGGGACAACGGGTCAGGACCACGCCACAGAAAAAGAGGTGCTGCCCGATGGAGGGGAAAGAGACCACGGACGTCCTGTGAGACTCAGGGCGCCAGGGGCTGCCGCGGTCCCACGCCTGGCACCTGCACTTCCCGGTTTGCTACCCAGTCCTCGGCTACAGACTTCTTCCTAGGCTTTCAATTCTGTTCTGCTGACCAATACATAGACTGATCATGTAAACACTCTACCAATTGCTGCAGCTTCGAAGAAAGCTTTGAAACTGGAAGGTTCAGTTCAGCTTTGTTTTTTGGTTTTGGTTTTCTGTTTTGGTGGGGAGTATCAGGCATCGAACTCAGGACCTTGCGCTTATCTGGCTGGCACTGTGCGGCCCCAGGTTCAACACTGCTGTGGTCACAGTGAGTCCCTTGTGCTTCCTCGGACTGGCTTGTGGACTTCAGACAAAACTGCGCCTCTTACAGGATTTCTGAGAATCACCAAGTGGAAGCCAGGAAGGAGCTAGAGATTTGTTGTCTTCCTGTCCACTGAGACTGGCAGCTCGGAACTTGCTCACCTCACGGACGCTCGGGCCTATCTGGGGGGTCTAATCTGGGGCTTGGGACAAGAGCAGGGGAAGGGACATCCACTGTCCACTCCCAGAGCTGGCGGGGGTTAGAAACGCTAACAAGAGACACATGCCTGGAATCCCAGCACTCTGGGAGGCTGAGGCAGGAGGATCACAAGTTCCAGCCCAGCCTGAGCGACTTCAGGAGATTCAGTCTCATAACCCGAAAACGTTATGAAGGGGTAGGGATTGAGCTTGGGAGAGGGCCCGGGTTCAATCTGCCACACAGCTGTGAATGAATGAAGTTATCTTCCAGCTGCTGGCATGGTCTCTATAAAGCTAGGTCAAGGGGCCTGGGTGGCCACAGAGGCAGCAGGAACATCTAGAACAGTCTGGGCCCAGGAAGTGGGCGCCTAATAGGAAATGGCCAGGCTGGGAACAAGGCTCAGTAGTAAAGTGCTTGCCTAGAACACCGGGCCCGGATTCCACCTCCAGCACCATAGAAAGCTGGGACCAGTGGGGAAGAAGCGTCACAGCTCAGAAGCTAGAAGCGGCTGTGGTGGCACCAACAGGAGCCCTGGAAAGCACAAGCCAGCCCGGGGCTCCAAACCACCACTGCCTGGAGGAGGTGCCCCGTCCAGCCAGCTCCCTGCGGGAGTCCCCTTTGCGGGGGGCTGCACTTCCCTCCCATCAGCACTAGATGGCGATGTCAACGCGGCAAAGGCCGTTGCCCCATCTGCCCGGGAGGCCTCTGCCACCCTCTCCCCACTTTCCACTTCTGAACCTCTGAGAGCTGGTAGAGCAGGGTATAAAACAGACACAACGCCCCGAAACTCCTCTTCAAAGAATCCGGAGTTGGCCAGATCAAACTCAGAACTGAGCCGGCAACGGCTGCAGCCCTCCTGCACCCCGACTGACCCCTCACCCCGCTGCTACAGTCCCAAGCGAGGGCCACTCACTGCCTGGTCTGCTCCCGGTTGGAGTAGGTGACGTTCACCACCGCGGTCTCGCTCTCCGTGTTCACTGTGGAGACAAGGGCTGCCATTAGAGGGGAGCAGGCCTGCAGGCGAGAGAACGCCCAAGCCCAGCTCCCCTCGGGCTGGGTAAAGACGGGGTGCGGTGGGTAAGCTCGGCCTCCAGAACCCTCACGCAGAGCCACAGAAGTCGCCGCTGACCCACCCCATCCACCAGGGCCCCCCAAAAAGTTTCCATCAGCCTTCAGACCTTTGCTTTTCCTATTTGCAGTTCCCCACCCACCACCCCAAAAGGCAGGGAGAAAGGGGGTGTGGCCACCATAACGCTGCTCAGCAGCAGGCAACCCCCTCACACACACACAAGCCCAGCCCCAAAGACAAATTGAGCCCCGGAAAGTTCGACTAGTTAACCATCAACACCTAGGACGAGGTGAGCGAGTCACAGGAGCAAACAGCCGGGGAGTCGGGCAGTGACGACGGGGCGGAGAGCTCCTGGGAGCACCAAGTCCATCCGGAACCCTTCCTGTCCCCAAGGACACCTCACCAGTGTCCAAAGTCCTGGCTGCTGGCCCCGCAGGAAAGAAAAAGGGAGAAAATCTGCCTGCAACTTGCTCAGGGGAAGGTTTCTTGACCTAAGGATCACAGGCGTCCTGGCACTGCGATCCCAGCACTCAGGAGGCTGAGGCAGAAGGATCAGAGTTGGAGCACAGCTTGGGGAACTTACTGACTTAGCAAGGCCCTGTCTGAAAAGCAGAGGAACTGAGAGATGCAGCGCCCAGTGTGAGGCCCCAGGCTCAGTCCCCAGTCCTGAAGAAAAAAGAGAAAGGGAGCTGGGCGTGGTGGTGCACGCCTTTAATCCCAGCACTCGGGAGGCTGAGGTAGGTGGAGAGTTGTGAGTCCGAGGCCGGCTTAGGCTGCAACATGAGCCAGGCTGCCTGAACTACACAGTGAGACCCTGTCTCAAAAAACTAGGGCTGGGAGTTTGGCTCAGTGGCTGAAGCGTCTGTCTGGCAGGCGTACGTAAGGTTGCGAGTTTGATCCCCCGGTGCCACAAAAAAAAGAAAAAGAAGAGAAAGGGAAGGGAACGGACAGTAGTGGGTGGGGAAGAGGAAGGGTGGGGAAGGTGTTATCACAGGGGTGGACAGCACAAAGGTCAGCAGAGGTGGGGGGCGAGGGAGATGGGTGCTGTGCACCGCACCGGGGCGACTGCAGATGTCACACTAGTGTCAGGCAGCACCAAGAGGTCTGAGCTTTACCCAGAAGACATGATAAGTGTCTGCAGAGCCATCTGACATGATCTAAGCATCGCTCAGGGAACGAATGTGTGGATCAAAACATCCCATCACGCCCCGTAAACAGGCAAAGTTTGTGTTTCTGTGCACTAGATTTTCTTCTTTTTTTCCCCCATGCAGGGTAATCCAGGCTGCCCTTGAACTCACTATTTAGCCCTCGAGCTCCTGGCAATCCTCCTGCCTCAGCCTCCCACTACAATTACTGGCCCAGCAGGAATTTATAACCCTAGTAATGGAGCAATTTTAAAATTCTAGCACATGTTCATGGTTTAGAATTCTGGATTATTCTTTCTGTGGCTCTACTCTTCAAAGAGTCTGCCGCCCATCAAATTGTATTAACTAATAAACCCTCTGTTTTTGTTTTTTTTTTTTTTTTTTTTTTTTTTTTTGCGGCACCGGGGATTGAACTCACAATCTCGCGCCTGCCAGACTGGCGCATAAGCCACTGAACCAAACTCCTGGCCCTGGTTTTTTGAGGCAGGGTCGCACTGTGTAGGTCAGGCGGCCTTGCGCTCTCATTGTAGCCCAAGCCGGCCTCGAACTCACAATGCTCTGCTTACCTCAGCCTCCCCAGTGCTGGGATTAAAGACGTGCGCCACCACACCTGGCCTTTTTTTTTTTTAATTGACCAATTTGACCAACGGCATATGTCTTTAGGGCTTCTAAAAACAAAGGTGACCTGTTGGTTATTCTAGCCAACACCAAGGAAAAGGAAGCTTGTAAGGTGAAAGGGCTTTGAGGCCAGGAGTAGTGGTGCATGCCTGTAACCCCCACCCTCAGGAGGCTGAGGCAGGAGGATCGACGCTTGTTTCGGGCCAGCCTGGGGTACATCATGAGAGCCCTGTCTCAAAAATCCAACAAAGGGCTGTAGACTTCTATAGAATGCACAATCTGCACTCTTGAATCATTACCAAAATCTGGGTTGCCCTCTTAAAAGGCTGGGTACTCCACCCTGGGAAGCAGGGACTTTATCCAAGCTTCCCACAGGACTGAGAAGCAGCAGGGCCTAAAGCTGGGCCGGGGCCCAGGTGCCCAGCAGAGCAGAGCCCCAAACCCCGCGCACCCCACCGCACACGCGATCTCACCTTGCTCACAGTTCTCCACGGTCCCGTACTGAGCCAGCAGGCTGTCCAGCACCTGGGGACAGAGGAGGTCAGGGACAGTTGTAGCACGCGCACACCAGGCCCACCCCAACACACCAGGTGCAGAAGAGCCAGGGCAGGGGCGGGGACACCCCCTCCTTCTCCCTCTGCGGGTGACAGCAGAGGTCGGGGAGAAGCTGACGGCAACAGGGTCCCTACATCCCCGTCCACCACCTCCCTTCCCCACCCACTAACGCGCCACCCTGCAGACATCCTGAAAAGCCGGAGCCGTTGGGGTGCAGATGGCAGCCAACCAGTCCCCAAGGTGGAGGGGCCTCATCTGCCAACCCAGTTCACCCGGGCTGGGGACCCAGGCCCCCGCCCCAGCCCCCCAGCACTCACTTCCCACCGAAGCTGGGGCGGGATGTTTCGGATCTGGATTTTCCGACTCCTGAAACGAAAGAGGCAACAATGAGAGAAAAATCCCGATGTTTTGGGACCCGTGACCTCCCTGGCAGTTTCTA
Source organism: Dasyprocta punctata (assembly GCA_004363535.1). NCBI lineage: Eukaryota > Metazoa > Chordata > Mammalia > Rodentia > Dasyproctidae > Dasyprocta > Dasyprocta punctata. The sequence continues at coordinate 11,780 of RJWM01030586.1, forward strand.
ATCCTCGCCCCGGTTTCTGCCTCCTGAATTTCTGCTCGCAGTAGTGAAAGTCTTGCAAGGGTAACTTTTTAGGGGCAGAGGCTGAAGCTGAAATATCTCCGAGTTTGTTTGTTTGTTTGGACTACTTAGTTTTCTCATGACTTCAGCCAGTCCAGTCTGAGCCTCTTACCCTACTACTACTTTTCAGGCACTTGAAGGCAAAGTTAACAAAGACGGAAATTATTAGACGGGGGTGGTGGCGCATGTCTGTCCTCCTACCATGAGAGAGGCTGAGACAGGAGAACCTCCACGAGTTGGAGGCCAACCTGAACTACCTACTGAGACCCTGTCTCAGACACAAACAAAAAAGCAACTACTTCATTGGCACCAACCCCATGCTCTGCTAGACCGCCGGGGCCCATATCCTTGTGTTGCTAGCAGCGCACAAATTCCAGCAAAACAGTGCACTTAAACCTTTGGCACGGATATGGACTTAAACCACTTATTAGCTCGGATCTTTCAAAGATTATTTAACTTGAGGCCCTGATTCCTCCTAGGCAAAGCAGAGATAATCCCTGTTCACAGGCAGTAGGTGGTGGTAGGTAATATCTATAAAGCCCAGCTGAAGGATTGGCACAAGTGCTTAAAAGGAAACCTTAGCCGCACCTTGGCCGACACTAGGGTGGACCCGATTAACGCACCCAGCCAGCGTGCAGCCGCCTTCCCCTCCTGGTTAGCTCCTTCCCATCTTTTTTTTTGAGAGGGTCTGGGTTTGTCACTCAGGATGGTCTTGAACTCATGGCAATCCTCCTGCCTCAGCCTCCCAAATGCTGGGATTATAGGCGTACACCACGCCTGTCTGCTTCTCATTTTTCAGTGCCTCCTCCCCACCCTTTTCTTTCTTTTTCACCACTAGGGTTTGAACCTGGACCTTCAAGCTAAGCTACACACCTTCAGCCTCCTCCTTTTTTATTTTGAAATGGGGATTCACCAATTTGCCTGGGTGATGATTCTCCTGCCCGACTCCCACATTGTGGGGATGGGATTACAGACGGGCATCACCACACCCCTCGAAATGTAACTTTGGCATCGCACGCAAGTAAGTTTTTGTTTGTTTTCATTTGTTGCTAGTTTTGTTGGTTTTTTGGTGCTGGGGACTGGACCCAGGGCCTCGCCTATGGCATCTGAAGCAAGTTGGAGCCTCTGAAGCCCTTAAAAGCTTCTCATACATGTAATCACCCCAGGAAGCTTCCAGGGTGGGGTGACCCTCAACATCCCATCAGTGCCCTCTTCCCTAGGCTGCAGACCGACTGGGTTCGTCAATCAGCTGCTATCCCATTTCTGTGCAGCCGTGGTCACAAACTTGGTTCAAGGACAAGGCTGCCAAGTCCCAGATGCCAAAAGGAAAATGACCAGAAAGCAAGAAAGCCCCTTTCGAGTGCGTGGACTGGCCCGGCCCGGGTGGCCACCCATTCCACTCCAGCCTTGGATCGGATCGGCCGGCCACGAAGCCGGGTCATGCAGGTCCTGTTCTGGTTCTGCAGTGGGGAGGAAAGGATGTCAGGCACCGTGGTCACTGTGGGGACCGTGTGTGTGTCCTGGTGTAAAAGGGAACAGAAGGGTCTCTCAAGGGTCCCGTCTGGCTCTGCAAATCTGCATTAAGCAAAGCATTGCTGGGAGGAAATAACACGAAGAGGAGGACAAGGTGGAGAAGACAATCTCTGAAGCCAGGTGTGGGGGGGCATGCCTGCTGATCTCAGCTTTCAGGAGGCTGAGACAAGAGAAACAACGTGAGTTTCAGGCCAGCCAGAACTACACAGTGAGATCCTGTCTTACCAAAAAATAAAAATAATAATCCAGGAGAAAAAGAATTTTTGAGGTGCTCTATGCTGCTGGTTCATAGTTCCTTGGTCAGATTGCAACAAGATAAAAGTGAGACTGGGACACATCTCTCCGGGGCCTCGGGTCCTCCCGACTCCAATCCCTGGCCAGAGGGCGCCCACATCTGCCTGGGCTTGGGCTCCCCACACAGCTCACTTGATGGCTGAATCAGAACCAAAGTCCCACTGGAGGCGGGAACCACAGCCACCGGCTCTGCAGGACCTCAGGCTGGGCCGGGCGCCGTCACCCTCCCTGGAGGAGGGGGTGGGGCTGAAGTCTTTTCAAGATGGCCCCGAGGTATCACCTAGGAAGTCAAAGGTCAGGACTTCCCTCCAACCACAAAGCCTCATTTCCAGGGCTCTCTTCGAGGGGACGGGATGGGGACCGGCAGGATGGCAGTGGTGAAACCCTATCTGTGCAGGACGCTAATCCACATCCTGGAAGCCCTGGCCAGCAGATCGTCTGGAATGCAGGGAATGCGTGGGGGAGGGGAGGGAGGGAGGCGGGCAGGGCCCAGCCCTCCCCCACCCCTGCAGGGCACGCACCCCACCCTGGGAACCAGCCGGCCTCACCGCAGAGCCCCCAGACCCACCGGGGAGGGGCTGCGGGTGCCCAGCGGCCACAGGAACCTTTGTCTTCGAAGCCCCCGGCCTGGTTTCTATTAGGGACGGGGCTACCTAATTCCTTTCAGGCCCAAGCTGGGGGGCAGCGCTGACAACTGGAGCCTTCATTCCTGCACCCGGCCCGTGAGTGCTCGGGTCATCCATCCATCCACTCATCCATTCATTCATTCATTCATTCCACAAGTGCAGAGCGGGGCCCAGGGATGCCAGGCACGGCTGGGCCGGGGCAGTGAGCGGCGCTTTGGTCATCCCAACTCATTACATTAGATCTCCCCCGCCTTTTGCTTAAGGTCTAAGGAGAAACTGTGCAAGGCCAGCTGTGCACAGGACCCAGGATCCGTCCTCACCCTGCCCTCCATGGGTCCTCGAGGGTCCCAGGGTGGCGGGCAAAGGGGCAGCGTGGGCCGCAGCAGAGATTGGGGAGCGAGCATCAAACCGCTACCGGGGGCCCCCAGCCCGTCCCTCCACCTCCAGCTTCCGCTGGGCACAGCCCTGGGTGCCCTCTGCTACACCCCAACATCCAGGGCTCAGCACCAAAGTGGAGAGAACCCCACCAGCCCCTTCATTCACTTCCCCAACCCTGCAGCGGGGCCGGGGGAGGGGGTCCCCGGGAGAAGGGGTCCCCAGCTGCCCTGGCTTGTGCCCGGCGAGGCAGTTCACCAGCTACATGTGACACTGGAGGGGCCAGGAATCGAGGGTCACAGGACAGGGAGACTCGGGAGGGACAGGGACAGGGCCCAGGCCAGCAGGGACGGGGAGGGGAGCTGGTGCCACCTGGGACCCCCAGTGCTGAGGTAGTCACACCAGACCCGGCTACCACCACAAGCGCGGAGCCACAGCCAGCTTCGGAGCAGGGTCTGGGATGGAGCCAGAATCCAGATCCAAACCTGAAACCTGCCTGACTCCAGCCTCTTCTCCACTGGCTGCGACTTAAACGGCAGAAAGGCCTCCTTCTGCCGAGGGTGGTGTAAGCAGTGACTTGAGAAAGGTGGAGCTGGCACAGCCTGGGGACCGGGGGCCTGGCCTGGGGTGCTGCAGTCCCAAGGCCAAGCACCCCACCTCTCTCTCTCTGAGCTTCTCACTTCTCGTTCCTGCTGTGTGCATTTACACTGTTTTAAGGGTGTTTTCTTTGGTGGGTGGGGGGAGGCTTGAGACAGGGTCTCACTATGCAGTTCAGACTGGCCTCAAACTTGTGTTAGTCCTCCTGACTCAGCCTCCAAGAGTGCCTACCACCATACTGGCTCAGTTTGTCTTTTGAGACCAGGTCTATGTTTCCCAGCCTGGCCTCTAACTTGAGGAGATCCTCCTGCATCAGCCTCCTAAAGGGTTATAGGCTTGCCTGCCACCTTGCCTGGCTCATTGTTATGCAGGAATTAGTAAAGCTCTAGTCCTCTGCCAAAGGGGTCCTTCCTCTTTCAGCCCCCTGGCCCTGAGGGGAGGGGGCCACCCCTCGCTGTAGATGGGCTCCTCGGGAGAGCTGCCAGGACTGGGGGGCAGGGGGTGGGGGCTGCACCAGCCCAAGGTGAAGGGGCACAGCCGGTTCTGGAATCCGATCAGGCTGGGGGCCCCAGGCCTGAGTGTAGCCTGAACTTTCGCCTGCAGCCTGAGCAGTGCGACCATGCGACCGACCGACCGGGAGATCTGAGGGGAGATCCTTCACCTCAGCTCCGCCCACGGCCAGGCCCCACGGCCAGGCTGTGAGCCACAAGCTCCTTTTCCAACTCTGGGAAATCCAGGAGCAGAGTTCGTCCCTCTTCAGTCCCTAGACAGAGACAGGCCAGCCTGCCTCAAAGGCAGCTTCCTGCACTGGAGGGATTTCCTCTGCCTTCGTGATCTAAGTAACTGGGGAAAACACGAACAACACACACATGATGGCAAGATTTGAGGAATTCGTGAGAACTTTGAAATCTCTTAAGTGCAAAGGAGATACAAAAGCACACTGGGTGTGGCGGACAGCCTGTAATTCCAGCCCTGCCCTGTGAATAAAAAATAAAAATAAAGGGCTGGGGATGTAGCTCAGTGTGAAGGTTCTGGGTTCAACCCCCAGCATTGCTAAAAATAATAAATAAAAGACATACCCAAATCCAGGGGTCATGGCCCTTGACTAATCACAGCACTCAGGAGACTGAGGCAGGAGGGTCCATGTGAATTTGAGGCCACTTTGACCTACACAGTGAGACCCAGTCTCAAAAACGCTAAAGCAAACTGGGGATACAGCTCAGTGGCACAGTGCCCACCGGGCAAGTGCAAGGTCCTGAGTTGGATTCCCAGTACCTCCTCCCAAAAAAACAGAAACACCAAAAGAAAACTGCAAAAGTATAAACAACAAAGTTGCTCGAACCTGTGGAAGCACAAGGACACAAGGAGCTTGGCCGATCTCACCACCCAGGTCTGAGTATCCTGAAGCCCGCGGCTGTGGCATCTCCCCGTTCCTCCCCCAGCTTCTGGAGAAGAATCCAGTTGCCTGGGTCTTCATGCCAGAGGTGACCCTAGTAGCCGGAGCACTGGACAATGACTGTCCCCAGCTGCTGGGGTGCCGCAGCCACCTGTGGCCTCTGGACACTTGTAACATGGCTATTGCAACAGAGGGACTGCATTTTTAATTTTATTCCAAGGGTTGTGTGGAAATTTAACTTCTGCTCCTGTGAATTTTAAGGTGTCTAACTCCAAGGAAAACTCAGCCTCTGAATTTTGCAATGAGCTAGGTGTAAAAAACATATACATGGGACACCCCAGGTTTTAGGACCCCTGCAAAAGGATAAAACATCTCATTAATTGCTAGTTATGTTGGTTGCATTGTGGAGTGATAATCTTCATTTATTTACTTATCATTTATTTTTGGTTTCTAGAGACAAGGTCTTGCTATGCAGTTCAGGCTGGCCATGAACTCTCAGCGATCCTCTTGCCTCAGCTTCCTGGTTGCTGGGATGACAGGTGTGCGCCACAACGCCTCTCCTTGTGTTTCTGTGTTAATGTGGCTATTGGAAAGGATGATCTCCCTGCGTGGCTCCCTCTCTGTGGCTATTTCAGTGCTAGGTTTTATGCCACTGGGCTGGCACAGGACCAGCCAGCTCCTGCCCTCAGTCAGCAGTCCTGGGCACCTTAGCTAGCAGTCCTGAGCAGGAAGGGAATGGACAAGGTTAACCAGAGGGCTGAGGACGGCTGTCCACAGGGCCTCGGCCTCAGAAACAGGTGGCCCTGCTGGCACTGTGACAAGAGGAGCCCGGGCGGCTGACACAGATGGGCACGGAGAGCAGGACTCTATGCACATCGGAGCCGCCCGGGGGCAGCTACCCACGGTGCCCACCTCGGCCTTCCTCAGCGATCACCCGGAACACAGCCCTTCCTCCCCGGCTCTGCGCTAAGAACAGAGGACTAAGAAGCGGTGCAAAGAGGAAAAAAGTCCAGGAAGGGCTCGGGGCGGGCCTGGCACGCTCCGGCCAGGCACAGGCTGAGGCGGGCGGGGCCCGAGGGAGGAGGCGCTGGCTCCGTGCCCAGGGCTCCGCGCCAGGCCCCCAGCGGCCGGGCAGCCAGACGGCCGGGCTGGCGGGCTGAGGGCTCCGAGCTGGGAACAGGCACCCACCGGATGCCCGTGAAGGACAGAAGCAGACCTTGCGGGAAGGGGTGGGGGCCTGGAAGTCAGGGACGCCACTGGAAGGCACCTGCAACCCCGGGTGAACAGGTGGACCTTTGAAGGTGGCACACACACTCCCACAACCCTGGGTCGGGTCCTCTACCCGTGTTTCATACCCATCCAGGAAGACAACAGACACGTCCCTTAACCTGCCACCATGAAGCTCCAGATGGAGGAAATCGGATTCTTATTCTGAGACACGAAGAAAAAAGAAACCCCTAATCTTATCCTCAAACAGTCGCCTGAAGCTGGGCATGGTGGGGCACACCTGTGATCTCAGAACTGGGGAGGCTGAGGCAGGAGGAGGGCCATATGTTTGAGGACAGCCTGGGCTACCTAGTTGACATGAAGGACAATTTGAACTACATAGTGAGACCCTGTCTCAAAAACTAAAAGTCACCCTCATTACTCAGATGGAGAAACTGAGGCTTGGAGGACAGACTTCACAAACTGGTGGAGGACCTAGAACTCAGGACCCCAAGGTTCATTTGCCTGAACTGCACTGCTTTCTCTCGGAAGAGTCAGCTGTCAACAGAACAGAAGCTCGTAAAGTCAGCGTCAGGCGCAGGAAAAATGCCCACATTCTCTATGGCTAAGTGCATGCCAAGTGGCTGCTGCTGGCTCTAATTTGGGCACAAGATTTAATTTGCAGAAGAGCTAACGACCCTGTAATACGCCTGGGCGGCTGTCAGGGATCTGTGACCTGGGAGGGGAGTCACAGCTCCAAGCCTGCACCACGGCGGTGCTTAGGTGGGCCGGACCCGAGGTGGGGGCTGGACGGGGTGCAGCCTGGAGTGCGCGGGCTGACGTGGAAGCCAAACAGAAGCTTGGGGACGACGGATTGCTCTGCAGACACACCACACGTCCACCTGGGTCCAGCCCTTGGTTTCTCGCTCTTTTAACCTCAGAGTGGGTCTCACGGGGTTGGCCACAGTGACCACGGAGGGGAGGGGGTCCTGCGTGTGGGAAATGTCCATAAGAAATCATCAGGAAGCCAGGTGTGGTGGCGCATGCCTTTAATCCCAGCACTCGGGAGGCTGAGGCAAGAGGATCCTTGTGAGTTCCAGACCAGCCTGGGCTACAAAGTGAGTTCAAAGCAAGCCTGAACTGCATAGTGAGACCCTGTCTCAAAAAAATAGGGCCGGGGATTTAGCTTAGTGGCTGGCCTAAGCCAGGTGCAAGGTTGTGAGTTCGATCCCTGGTACCAAAAAAAATAATAATAATAATTATATATATAATCAGGAAAAAACCTGCAGCGTGGGGATACGTGAAAAGCAGATGGTCAGGAGGCTGAGGCAGGAGGATCACCACGAGTTTGCTCTTGTACCTCAGTCTGGGCTAGTGAGTTCAAGGCCAGTCTGGACTACACAGTGAGACTAAAGAAGTGACCAAAACCAGGTGTGGTGGCACATGCCTGTCATCCCAGCTGTTCAGGATCTGAGGCGGGAGGATCACAAGTTTGAGGCAGCCTGGGCAGCTTAACCAAACCTTATCCCAGAATGGAAAAAGGAAAAGGAGGGCTGGGGGTGCAGTTCAGTGTGAGTTCAATCCCTAGCACTGCAAAGATAAAACAGTATGTAGCTGGGTGTGATGGTGCTTCCTTGTAATCCCAGCACTCAGGAGGCTGAGGCAGGAGGATCTTTGTTGGGTTCAAAACCAGCTTGGACTTCCAAGTGAGCTCAAGGCCAGCCTGAACAACATAGTGAGACCCTGTCTCAAAGACAAAAAAAGATAGACGGAGAGAAAGGAAGGAAGGAAAGAAGGGAGGGAGGGAGGGAGGGAGGGAGGGAGGAAGGGAAGGCTGGGCGGTACAGCTGGGCTGTCACAGGAGCCAGATGCCCTGGGGGACCCTGGCTGACCCCCTCAGAGATCCCGGGACCTGCCTGGGGGACAGCATCTCTGGCTGCCACACCTCAGGAAGCCTCTGAGCCACTTGGGCTGGCGCCCTGGGCACCAGAGACTAGGCAGAAACAGACCGTGGGGGTTGGGGACCGCGACAACCGACAGTAGCAGAAAGGGGCTCTGCCCGCGGACAGGAGGGGCCCCTCCTGTGGCCGACAAAGACCTGTTGGTGCTGGGAGCCTCGGGGGCCCTCCCTGAGCCCCTCACTCTGCCATCTCCCAGTTCTTTCTCCCCAGTCCAAAGGCTTCCGAGATGGTTGTCACCGCCCTCGCCCTTGCCGGGGAGGGACCCGTCCTGGTCCCCGAGCAGACGGGGCTCCAGCCATAGCCTTCCCGGCAGTCGGGGCCACCACCAGGGTCTCCGGCTAGAAGGGCGCCAGCAGCCTCGGCAGAGGGGACCCCTGGGCAGCACTGGGGTGGGCAAGCCTCCCTCGCCGGCACTGGCCCTGGCCCCTGGGTGGGCTGGGGCTGCAGGCGACCCAGGAGGGGGACACAGCGCCCCCCACCGTACCACCAGCCCCCGTCAGGTCTGTCCCGACCTCGAGGGGGTTCCAACGGGTCCCCGGGGCCAGGCCAGGGCCGAAGGGGGAGGGGATCCGCGCCCTGGGCTGTGGGGTGGGGGTGGGGACCGGGACTTTGCCCTTTGTCTCTCTTCAGAGCCACCGGGAAACCCGAGCCCTGGCTCTCCGCTCCCCCTGCGAATCCAGCCCCCAGCTCCGCGGCGGCCGTGGGGGAGGGGCGCCCGCGATCGAGCGGGCGGGGACAGGAGGGGGGCTCCCACCAGGGGCGCGGGGCTGGAGGTTTTCCCTGCCGGCCGAGGCCGGCTCCCTAGGCCTTCCGGAAAACTCTGCTAAGTTAGAACAGCCAGCACCGGGCGGGCGGGCGGGCGGGCAGGCGGGCAGGCAGGCAGACACACAGACAGACACCAGTGAGGATGCCCGTTGGGGTGCGGCCTGCTCATGGGTTTTACTGATAACCCATTCTGCTCAGCCCAGTGCGGCCCACAGAATAACTCCTCAGATCTCTTAGGACCCTGGAACATCTAAGTGAAGAGACCGGAAGTCGGAGATTACTGTAGTTTGTTGTTTTAGTTTGGTTTTGGTTCCTCCTTGAGACAGGGTCTCCCTATGCAGTAGTTCAGGCTGGCCTTGAACTCATTGTGTAGCCCAGGCAGCAATCCTCCTGCCTCAGCCTTCTGTGTGCTGAGATTGCAGGCATGGCCAAGGTGCCCAATTTGAGAAGGTTATTTCCATTCTACGGGTCCAGAAAGAGACTCGGAGAGGAGGTCGACTGACCGGCCCAAGAGGACACCAGCCACCCGTGTTGCTCTCAAAAATGTAACTGAAAGCCAGGTTTGGTGGCTCACACCTATAATCCCAGCACTCACGAGGCTGAGGCAGGAGGATCATTGTGAATTAGAGACCAGCCTGGGCTACAAAGTGAGCTCAAGGCCAGTCTGATCTGCATAGTGAGACCCTGTCTCAAAAAAAAAAAAAAAAAAAAGAGAGAAAGAGAAACAAAAATGTAACTGAGCTCTTGCTCCATGGAAACAAACATATGAAATGGGCATGTGACCAAAGTCACCTCTTTGTCCCTCCCTGCAGGGAGAAGAACAGGAGCGGAAACATTCAACCACCCCTAACCCAAACAAGGGGAGGGGAGCAAAAGCTCCAGCCCGCTGTCTCCCACGGGTGTCAAAGGGTGGAGGGAGTCGAACCCTAAATTTCCCGAGGTCTCCGCAGATGTGAAAGAGCCAGGGGAGGAAACAGGCCAGGGAGAGAAGGGGGGGCAGTCCCCGCCCAATCCCACTGCCTGCACACCTGGAGCGGAGTGGGCAGAAGTTAACACCCCTGAACCCTCACCTGGCACCCACCAGGAGAGCTCAGGCTTGGGGAGACACGCAGGAACCCCACTTATTCAGTGCCTGCCTTTGGTTGGGTTATGGGTGCCACTCAGAGCTTTGGGGTCCTTCTGAGTCTTCAGAGAAGTGTCAAAGCCAGAGGGAGTGGTGTACATCTGTCATTCCAGCACTCAGGAGGCTGAGGCACAATTGTCATGAATTTAGAGGCCAACCTAGGCTACACAGCGAAGCCCTGTCTCAAAAAATAACCAAAAAAAGACAGAGTGTGCAGTTCTGTGAGTCTAATACACGGGGTGTCCGCGTCAGTGTCCCGACCTGTCCGTACCTGTAATTCCTATCGCCCCCGCTGGGTGCTCCAGGCTCCCCCAACTCTGCTCCTGCCTTTATTCTCCCCACTTAGCTGCTGCCCTCTCCTCTACTTTAACTCAGAGCTCAGCCTGCACCCCTCCCCAGAAGAGCCCCTCCCCAAGCCCTGCGCCTACAGAATAAAGCCCAAAACATAAGGTGCTTTGTGCAGGGGCGGGAGACCCAGGCAGAAGCTCCCACCCGTTTTCCCCTTCTGTGTCTTTTTCTTTATCTTGGGACAGGGTCTCGCTATATAGTTCAGGTTGACCTTGTGCTCACTATGTAGCCCAGAACGGCCTCGAACTCACAGCCATCATCCTGCCTTAGCCTCCTGAGTGCTGGGACCACAGGCTACAGCCATTAGGCCTGACATTTTGGTTTGTCTGAGACAGGATAACTATGCAGTCCAGCTTGACCCTGAGCTCAAAACCTCCTCCTTCACCTTTTCATGTGCTGGGGATACTGGTGGATGGCACCATGCCCAGCATCTGGGAAAAAAGCGAATAACAGTTTCAAAATACCTTTTTTTTAAGCCAGGCGTGGTGGCACACGCCTTTAATCCCAGCACTCGGGAGGCTGAGGTAGGAGGAGCATTGTGAGTTCGAGGCCAGCTTGGACTATAACGTGAGCGCAAGGCCGGCCTGAGCTACATAGTGCGACCCTGCCTCAAAAAAAATCTAGGGCCGGGAGTTTGGCTCAGTGGCTTAAGCGCCTGCCCTAGCAGGTGCAAGGTTGTGATTTTGATTCCTGGTGCTGTAAAAAAAAAAAAAAAAAAAAAAAAAAAAAAAAAAAGTTTGTTTGTTTGTTTGTTTTTTTTAAATTAATTCAGGCATGCTGGTGCAAACCTGTGATCCCAGCCTTTGGGAAGTTGAGGCAGGAGGATTGCCACAAGTTTCAGGCCAGCTTGGGCTACATAGTAAGTTCAGGACCACCCTGAACTACATCATGAGACCCTGCCTGAAAAAAAGCAATTCACAGTTACTTGGAAGGATGAGGAAGCAAGACTGAGCTCCAGGAGTGCCTGAACTACACAGTGAGACCCAGAGAGAGAGAGAGACAGACAGACAGAGAGGGAGAGAGAACAAAGATAAAGAGGAACAACCTCGAGTTTTCCAGAAAAAAGAATATTTGATAAATCATACTTCTTCCCATACCCACCACATGACAAAGGTCTTTTGCTTGTGGAGAGCGGCAAACAGTAAAAAAAAAAAAAAAA
>RJWM01030587.1:0-14286 GCA_004363535.1 Dasyprocta punctata
TGGCTGAGTCTAGCGTTTCTGATTGGCTCATTGTCTAGCCCTGGATTGGTGGTGTGAGTGCTGCACCCGCCCAGGGGTGGGCAAACGGCATACAATGCAAGGGAGGGAAGGAGGTGCCCTTTTCCCGTCCCTTTTGCTCCTTCGCTCTTGTCATTTGCAGCCACCACGAACCGCAGCCCCTCAGCCACGCCACTCTGCCTTGGAGCCAACGGAATATGGACTGAAACCTTCAAAAACTGTAAGCTAAGTAAACCTTCCCTTGCTTCACTTTGGGCATCAGGTATTTTGTCTCAACAAGGAGAGAAAAGTAACCAAGACACAGGCACATGCCACTACCCCTGGCTGTCATGTAGCTCTGTTACAAAATTTAGAGGCTGCTTTTGCTAAAAAGCACTGACTCTTCACTTGAGTGCCAAGGGGAACTGAAGGCAGGGTAAAACCTTGGCATCTCTGCTTTCATTTTCACTGTCTTTCCTCAGAGTCATTTGCTCCTGCAAGCCACCTTGGAACCCAGAACAACAGGTCTAATGGGTAAATATCTTGTGACAAAAATCAAAACTACTCGCAGGCAACATCGGCATTCTTATCCACTTTCTTGTTGACCCCACCTGACAGATAATGATCAACCAGCCACAGCCTGACCCAGCTGCTAGCCAGACCCTGACCCTTGCACATAACCCCAAGCCAGTTGTTAGCCACTCAGACTGACACTCTGACACTCAACTACTGTCCAGTGACCCCCAGTATGGCCACACTGAGAATAAATTCCTGCCTGTCTTCTCCACCACCCCTGTCTTCAGTTGGCCTCTGGAGACTCGGGGCATCAGGCATCTGGCCTAGGACTCCAGGAACATTTTAAAAATTGTAAACAGAGCTGGGAATGGTGGTGCACACATTTAATCCCAGCACTCAGGAGGCTGAGGCAGGAGGATTGTTATGAGTTCAAGACCAGCCTGGGCTACAAAGTGAGTTCAAAGCCAGCCTGAACTGCATAGTGAGACCCTGTCTCAAAAAAGTAGGACTGGGGATTTAGCTCAGTGACCTAGGTGCAAGGTTGTGAGTTCAATCCCTGGTACCAAAAAAAAAAAAATTGTAAACAGAAATTAATGAGCTTTTTCTTACTGTGCTCAAGTGTTTCCGCATATGAGCTCATAGAATTTGTTTCATTGCACTTGGCTTTTCCCATGGAGCTATTGTTTTCAAGCTCAGCTGCACTTTGGACTGACACAGACTCTAAAAAAGCCTGAGGCCTGGCTCCTGCCTGCACAGATTCTGTCATAAGAAGCATGATCAGAAAATATGGCTATGTTTACAATTTTTTAAATTATTACAGTAAAAGACACATCGTCCTGACCACTCTCCTTCACTTCGAACATGCTGGTCCCCCCACCCTTGCCACTTTCTGGAGCAGCTCTGGAAGTCCTCTTTCGAGTCCTGAGTTGTGCCTCGAGAATGCCTTGACGATCCGCATGGATCAGAAATGCTTACCTTCCGTAGTCATTTTGACTCTGGAGGAGAGAAGCGCCACAGTGCCAGACCCAGTGAGCAGGGCGGTGCGGACCCGCTGTGACGTTTTCCCAGGCCTGCCTTTCCGCTGAACGGCGCCCGGCAGCTGCATTCGCCTTGTATTTCTATCACACCTCGTAAAGACGGTCACGAAGCCGGGCGTGGTGGCGCACACCTTTAATCCCAGCACTCGGGAGGCTGAGGTAGGCGGAGCGTCGTGGGTTCGAGGCCGGCTTGGGCTACAACGCGAGCACAAGGCCGGCCTGAGCTACATAGTGCGACCCCGCCTCAAAAAACCAGGGCCGGGAGTTTGGGTCAGTGCCTTAAAGCGCTTGCCCTGGCAGGCGCGAGGTTGTGAGTTCAATCCCCGGTGCCGCAAAAAAAAAAAAAAAAAAAGACGATCACGAAAGAGGACTTCCATCCACAACAGCTTCACAAAGTGGCAAGAACGATGGGATAAATGTGTTTGAAGCCAGGGGAACATTTTGAGGGGATGGATGGCAATATGCCTTTTGCTGTTATAATTTTTTTAATTCAGACGTTCATCGTATACTTTGATCCCACTTCGTAATTTGTCTGGGGCGAAACTTCGGTATCAAATTATTTTTCCTTTAACTTCCATTCCAGCGTGCAGCCTGAGAATCATTGAAAAGTGTATGAAAGAAACTACCACTAGATGTCGCTGTCCCCAAAGGTTTGAAGAGAAATGGTCCCCAGTCAATGGAAAAATTACTGTCTTAATTTTGTCAGATTTTGGACCCAAGGAAAAGCCCAATTAAAAAAAAAGAAAACACTCCTGAATGTCTTCTTGGCCTGAATGAAGCAAGTGACACAAAACTAGGGAGGCCATCATAGAATACCACAGAGTTGGTGGTTTAAACTGTGAAGTTCATTTCTTCTCAGCTCCGAGATCAAGACGCTGATAACGTGGGTTTCTCCCCAGGCCGCTCTGCCCGGGGCCCGCACTGGCCACGTTCCGCCAGCGGCTTCATCCGTCCTTCCCCTGGGTGTGTTTGTGCCCTGATCTCCTCTTGGCCTAAGGTCGCCTGTCATATTGGGTTGTGGCCCACCATCATGACCATTTTAACTGAATCACCTCTTTAAAAGCCGTAACTCCAGCTGGGCGTGTGGTGGCGCACGCCTTTAATCCCAGCACTTGGGAGGCTGAGGCAGGAGGATCATTGTGATCAGCCTGGGCTACAAAGTGAGTTCAACGCCAGCCTGAACTGCATAGTGAAACTCTGTCTCAAAAAGACAAAAAAAAAAGTTTTGAAGTATGGCCATTTTCATTGTATTGGTTCTGCCTATCCAAGAACAAGGGATAGCTTTCCATGTTTTGATATGCTTTTCTATCTCCTTTTCAGAGTACTGTAGTTTCTGATGTGAAGTTCTTTTACTTCCTTCATTAGATTGATTCCTAACTGTTTCATTCTTTGGATTCTATTGCAAAAGGTGTTGTTTTCCTAATTTTTCTCTTAGTGAGTTTGCTTTCCAGGTACAGGGATACTACTGATTTGCAATTGTTGTCTTTTTATCCTGCTACATTTTCAAATTTGATTATTAAATCTAGGAGTCTTCTGGTGGAGATTTTGGGGTCTTCTATGAATAGTATCATGTCATCTGGCAATAATGGTAATTTAACTTCTTCCTTTCCTATCCATATTCCTTGTATTTCTTTCTCTTGTCTAATTGCTCTGGCTAATGTTTCCAGAGCCACAATGTATGGAACAACAGTGGTGATAGTGGGCATTCTTGTCTTATCTGATTTTAGAGTGAAAACTGTCAGTTTTTGATCATTTAGTATGATGTTGGCTGTTGATTTGTCATAGATGGCTTTCTCAGATTGAGATAAAGACCTTCTAGTCCAATTTTCTTTAGGGTTTTTTTTTTTTTTTTATCATCTATGGGTTCTGGACTTTGTCAAATGCTTTTTCTGCACCTATTGAGATGATCATGTGGTTTTTGTCCTTGGTTCTGTTCATGTGGTGTATTACATTTATTGATCTGCATAGGTTGAACCATCCTTGGGATGAATCCTACTTGGTCATGATGTATGATCTTTTTGGTGCTTTCATGCCTTCTGTTTTAGTATCTTACTGAGGATTTTTTGCAACTATGTTTATTAAAGAGATTGGCCTGTAGTTTTCTTTCTTAGTTGGGTCTTTCTCCAGTTTTGGTATCACAATAATGCTTGGTTTTATGAATGACTTTGGTAGTGTTGCTTTCCTTTCAATTTTATTAAAGAGTTTGAGGAGTCATGGTATTATACCTTCTCTAAAGTTCTTACAGAATTCAACAGCTGGACTGGGGATTTCACTCAGTGGTGCAAGCACCTGCCTGGCAAGCATGAGTTCATGAGTTTAATTCCCAGTACCAAAAAAAAAAAAGAAAGAAAGAAAGAAAGAAAGAAAGAAAGAAAGAAAGAAAAGAATTCAACAGTGAATTCATCAGGACCTGGACTTTTCTTTGTTGGTAGGTGTTTGTTTGTTTTACTTCTTCAGTTTCACTGACTGATATTGAATTGTCTTGAATTTTTATATCTTCTTGATTCAGCTTTAATAATTCATAAGTTTATAGGAATCTATCCTTTTTTCCTAAATTTTCCATCTTATTTGAGTACAGGTTTTCAAGTGCTAGTGATGATCTGGATTTCTGCAGGATCTATTGTGATTTCACCCTTTTCGTTCCTAATTACATGGATTTGGGTCTTTTCTTTCTTTCTTTTGATAAGATTAACTAAGGGTTTGTCTATTTTATTTACTCTTTCAAAGAACCAACTCTTCTATTCATTGATTCTTTGCATTGTTTACTTAGTATCAATTGCATTAATTTGTGCTCTGATCTTTATAATTTCCTTCCTTATATGAGCTTTGGGATTAACTTGTTCTTTTTCTAGAATTTTGAGGTTTAACGTTAGGTTATATATTTGAACTCACTCTGTTTTTCTTATGTGGCAACTCACTACTATAAATTTCCCTTATAGGACTGCTTTCACTGCATCCCATAAGTTCCAGTATGTCATATTGGCATTACTGTTCAATTGTATAAACTGTACAATTTCTTCTTCAATTTCATCTGTGACCCATTGGTTGTTCAAGAGGGTATTATTTAATTTCCATGTGTGTATTGGTTTGATCCTGTGTACCTCCAAGGCTTAATGTAATTTGGACAGGGCTGAGTCTGGCATTTGTGATTGGCTTGCTGTCCAGCGCTGCAATTGGTGGTGTGAGTGTGCACCCGCCCAGGGGCGGAGCCAACATACAGTGTAAGGGAGAGAAGAATGCATGTCTTTCTCTCTCCCCTGTTGGCGCACTTGCTGTTTGCAGTGGCCATGAATGGCTGCCCCGCCACACCATGCTGCCTTGGAGCCAACTAAGTATGGACTGAAACACCCAAGAACTGTAAGAAATAAACCTTTCCTTCCCTAATTTTGGGAGTCAGGTATTCTGCCTCCGCAACGTAACTAAGACAATGTATTTATATAGCTTTTGTAATTCAAACTTTCTTTTCACTGAATTAAGATAAACTTGTAATATAAATGGAACAAATTAGCATGTATATTGAAACGTGTGTGCCACAGTGAAATATGTAATTCAGGGAAGTATTTGAACTTCTCCTTACTTCTTATTTATCTCTCTTCAATTTTGCTCTTTATTTATAAATATACATAGCATTTCTCATATAATAGAAACCATGTGATATTTGAGTTTGTGTCTGACTTATTTCTCTTACCATTATATTCTCAAATTGCATTCATTTACCTACAGATATCTCCAGTTTATCTTTCTTTATGGCAGTATAGTACTTCACTGTGTATAAATACCACATTTTCCTTAGTCATTAATCTGTTGATGGACATATATGCTGTTTCCAAGATCTAGCTATTATAAATTGTGCTTTTATAAACATGGGTATCATGTATCACTGTAATATGGTGACTTCAACTCTTTGGGGAAGATGCCTAGGAGTAGGACAGCTGAGTAAAATGGAATTTCTACTTTTAGTTTTTTGAGGACTCTCCACACTATTTCCACAGTGGTTGTACTAGTTTACATCCCCACCAACAATTCAATAGAGTTCCTTTTTCCTCTTGTTATGGTTTGTGTCTGTATGTCGCCCCAAAACCTCATGCAGTCATGGGGGCAGGCTCCTAGAGTTGTGACTGATTCATGGTTCAGTGCTAGAATTACGGGTGTGAGTGCTACACTCACCCTAGGATATGTGGCCTACATACAATATAAGGGACACAAAGAGTCTTCTCTCGGGCTCCTCCCTTTCTGCTCTTGTTGCTTTTGCTGTCTTCCATCACCATAAATGGTTGCCCCTCTGCCATGCCACCCTGCCTTGGAGACAGCCAATTATGGACTGAAACCTCCACAACTGTGAGCTAAATAAACCTTTCCTTCCCTAACTTGGGGCATCAGGTATGTTGTCTCAGCAACAAGAGAAAAGTGACCAAGACACCTTTCATTGTCATCGTCATTTTTTAGATTTTTTTGATGACAGTCATTCTTTCTGGGGTAAGATGGTAACTCAGTGCAGTTTCAATTTACATTTCTCTGATGGCCAGTGATGATAAGCATTTTTTTCATGAAATTTAGCCATTTGTACTTCTTCTGAGAAGTGTCTATTCATTTTGGTTCCCCATGTTTTCTTTTGGGGAGGTCTTTCTCTGTTCATTCATATATTCTAGACAAGAGCCCTCTGTCTAGGGAAGAGCTGGCAGAAATATTTCCCATTCTGTAGGTTGCCTTTCCACTCGCTTGGTTGTTTCCTTTGCTGTGCCGAAGCTTTTTAATTTGATATGATCCCACTTGTCAATTCTTGGTATCATTTCTTGTGCCACCGGGATTCTGTTCATTTCCATTATCTTTTATAACACAAATGATATGTTGCCATTTAAGCAACATCAGAAAATACAGTACAAAAAGTTACTTAAAATCATCCAAAACTGCACTACCAAGTAATACTTGGAATATGTCCACCAAGACTTTTCCTCATTGCCAATTCCTGTGTGTCCTCAAAAACAGGAACTATGTGGCCTTATAACCTGCTTTTTTTCACATAACAAGATATCCTGAACATTTTTCCACGTTAACACCAATGCAGTGAAGTCTTGAATGATGAGCCCTATCATCATTTCCTATATTTATTTTTATAAAAGCTACACAAGTACAAAATCAAAATTTCAAACCATGGTAGAAGGTAGAAACAACTGAGAAAATTCCTCTTCTCTCCATTCCTAGTCCTAAGCACCAAATTCTTCATCCCGTACAAAAAGTAGGTAATTCAGACTGTCCCGCCCCACAGCATATCGGATCCCTATGTCGTATGACCAGGCCACCATGAGGGCAGCCGACCTCTGTGCAGGGCCACCCACCATATTACCACAGTGCTTAGATCCTCCAGGCCCATTTTTCAGTGCTCTCTGCCACATCTCAATTTGCATTTTTGTGGAAGGTGAGCCATGGAAGACCTCACCAGGAGCCCTGGGTTGTATGAGCATAACTAAGGGAGAAAGTCTGTGGGGGAGGAAGAGCTCCCAGCCACAAATCCCAAACCCACTGCTCTTCCCCATCCTGATGCACACACAGCTTGCAAGGGGATCCTCTTCAAATCAGAAGTCAGAGTTGAAGACTGGGTGTGGTGGTGCACACCTGTAATCCCAGCACCCTGGATGCTGAGGCAGGAGGACCACCAAGAGTCTGGGCAACGTAATGAATTCAGGGACAGCCTGAACTACACAGTGAGACCCTGTTTCAAGGAAGAAAAAGAAGAAAGAAAGAAGGAAAGAAAGAAAGAAAGAAAGAAATCAGAGCCCAGAAAGCCACCGTCCTAAATCATAGCTTGAGTCACATGTCCAGACCAGCCTGGAACACGCCTAGAGTCAGTGAAAGACAAGAGCACCGCTCTCGGCGCCAAAATCCACCTGCACCCCCCGCCCCCCGGCACCGCGCCCCCAGGGGATTCCACCTCTATCAGCAAACTCACACCTGAGCCCATCAGCACAGAGCAGAGGCCATTGCAAACCAAAACAGTTCCAGGACACCTCTGAGGACGAGAGAAATTTCCCAGAAATTCTCCAAGCAGGAATGTGTCTTTGTGTCTTAATTGCTGCCTAGAAGTCCTGTGACAGTAATTCCCCCACCCCACCGGCACAAAACAGCAGTGGCAAAGCCAACTTCCTTGAACTTCAAGCTGCCACTTGCTCTGAGTAGCCCTGGAGAAACCAAACACCTTTCACGAAATCGAAAACAAGCCCGGGGGTGTCCCCTGTCCACAGTGCATTCGCGCGCGCGCGCGCGCACACACACACACACACACACACACACACTCAGCTGGTGGGAAGCTCCCCCGAGAAGTTGGCTGCCGAGTTTTCACACATGCCACGTGGGGAGCCAGGGAGTCCCAGAACCAAGTCTGCGCCCCTTTCTGTCCTCCTTCCTCCCTTTTCTTTCTCTCTTTCCCGCCCTGCTTCCTGCCCTGCTACCTCCTGGCTGAGCCGGCAGCTTGGGCATCTAGTGAGCTCCAGACACACTGACCGAGGCAGCCTGTGGCCACCCTGAGCGGGGAGGAGCAGGGAATATGGGGGCGGCAGGGGTGAACCCCATCATCCCAGGATCACCCGGGGCGGGGAAGGAAGGAGCAGTTCAGCCAGACCCTAGGGCCGGGCCCTGGCTGCCTCCCTGGTCCGTGGGCAGCCTGTGAGTCTGGGTCCCAGTGCAACACACACACACACTGTGGGCCAACTGTGGGGGTCGTGGGAAGCTGCCACCCCCCGGCCCGGCCCCCTTCACCACCAAATCTGCCCCCTCAGCGGTAAGCCTGAATGATTTCTGGCCTCAGCACACCCTCCATTATAAAGCAAACAGCCCAGAAAGTGAACACCTTCGGGTCTGTCCTGCTGCCCCGAGGGAATGGGACAGAGGCTTAAGAGTGAGGCCGGAGGAGCAGCAGGCAGTCGGAGAAAAATCCAAGGAAAAGACAAAGAAGCAGCCGGAGATGTCCTGCCTGACGCTGGGTCTCCAGTGGCCCTGGCTCCAGCTTTCCCAGCTCAGGTCACACTGGGGACAGCGGCCTTCTGATGGGCAGCCTGGGGAACACTTGTCTGCAGGAGGGGTTCCGTGTTGGTCCCCTAAGTTACTGCTACCCAGCAGGAGCAGACAGACCTCAGGGCTAGCGTCAGTATCAGCATCAGCCTTGGCTGGGCTGGGAATGCAGCTCAGGGGCTGAGCACTTGCCTGGGATTCATGAGCTCCTGAGTTCAACACACCCCACACTGCAAACCTAAGTAAATGAAGTCAGCCGTGGTTGAGGCGGGCAGGCCATCTCTGGGGAGGCCATCTTGGCCAGCTCTGCTTTCGAGACTGCCCAGGGGACCTTAGGGCACAAACACAGCTCATCAAAGCTATGGGGACCAGGATCACCAAGGGACTACCCACCACACAGGTTGGTGGCCACACTGAGTGGTGTTGGTTACAAGGTTTTGTTTTGTTTCAGAGCCTCATGCGTGCTAGGCAAGCACACTACCACTAAGCCACATCCCCAGTCCTTTTATTATTTTATTTTGAGACAGAGTTCCACTAAGAAGCCCCAGTGGGCTTGAACTTATGATCCTCCTGCCTCAGCCTCCCAAGTAGCTGAGATTACAAGTGGGTACCACCTGGGTACATGGGGACTTAAACTGCATTTAAAAGACCAGTTAGCATTCCTCTTCCTTGGGAAGGGGTGGAGCCCCCACCATATCTTCAGGTTCGGGCTGCTGTTGGTCACCTGTCAGTGACTTACACAACGCAGTCCTCTAAGTGTCAGGCAGGCACAGAGCAGGGTCGCCCTCACCACCACTCTGAGGGCAGAAATGCCTGCCCATCAGACTTGCTCCAGCTTCTTCTGGTCTTTTCTACCAGTAAGCAAACCAGGAGGTCAAGAAACCCACCTGGAGCCCAGGACTAGGTTCAAGAACCAAAAGCAGAACCCAAGAGTCCTGGCTTCTGACTCAGACGTTCCCACTGCCCACGTGACTCCAATCACCTGGAAAGGAGTACAGTAAGGCTGTAGATGAGTTGAGGCTCTTACTCAATGAGACCCAGATTTCTTTCCTTTTCTTTCTTTTCTTTTCTTTTCTTTTTTGGGGTGGTGGTGTGGAACAGGGTCTCACTACACAGTTCAGGCTGGCCTTGAGCTCACTTTGTAGCCCAGGTTGGTCTCAAACTTGCAACGATCTTCCTGCCTCAGCCTCCTGAGTGCTGCAATTACAGGCATGCACCAACACGCCTGGCTTCCAGATTTCTTTTAAATGCAACTTTTTTCCCCTAAAATCAAGCCATCCAGAGTCCTCCCACATGTGCTTCCTGGAAACCCTGGGGGCTTGGCCATGAGGGGCAGGGTGACCAGTAGCTAAAGGGGGCAGGGTGTCCTTCCAGAGGAAATCTGGAACCCAGACACGGACAGGCAGGCCAAGGCCAGAGCCCCTGTGAGAATGTAGGCTGAGAAGCCTCAACCACAGGCCACTGCAAGCCGGGACCCCTGAGATGCTGGAGTGTGGCTCAGTCCAAGTCCAAAGGCCTGAGAACCCAGGGCACTGTGGGTGTACACCCTGTAGTCCACACGCCAAGTATGGTGGCGCAGGTCTATATTCCCAGCACTTGGAGGCTGAGGCAAGAGGATCACCATGAGTTTGAGCTTAGTCTAAATAGCTAGACTTGTGAGAGACAAAGAGAGAGACAGAGACAGAGACAGAGGGAAAACCTAAGAGAAAATAGAGAGAAGGTCCTGAAGGAGGTTGATCAAGTCAAAGGATATCAAATTTTAAACCAGAAGAAACCAGAACAAGTCTGATTGGCAAATATTTCTGCCATCAGAAAAAAAACTGAAGCTGAAAAGGAGATAAAATCTATTACAAAGCCTGACAAGTGTGAAGCCCTGAGTTTGATTCCTGGTACCAAAAAAAAAAAAATTCTATTGAAAAACTGCTATAATTTCATCATGGAAATATATGAGACAAAGTAGTTGTAACAGAATATCCTTCCTGGTGGCTTTTGGGAAATATCCCAGCTGTAACACTACTTTAAGAGTGGGCAGTCCCCCAGCACTCGGGAGGCTGAGGTAGGAAGATTATGAGTTCAAGACCAGCCTGAGCAGGACTTCCGGGGAGATGGCAGAGTAGTAGGATGCAGGAAAACAGCCTCTCTGAGAGTCACCGTCTAGACGTGGGAACACACCATCTTGAGGAAGACAAAAAAGAGGGAGATGGGCTCCTACGACCCAGGAAGAGCCTGAAGTCTGAATCGAACCCCACAGAGAGAGCAAAAAGAAAAAATTAAGAAGGCGATAGCTGACGGAGCCTTCGCCAGGAGCCGGACTCACTGCGCACCGGGATCTGTTGGAGCCCGGCAGTGCACAGTCACGGTGTTGGCGGCAGCTGGCGACTCCAGGGCCTCTGCGGAACCATTCCTCGGTGGAGGAGAGCGGTGGGTGCAGAGGACTGTGCTGGCTGGCAGTGAGTGTGGAGGGCTTGGTCCTCCCATGGGGAAGCGACTAGCTGGAAGCCATTCCTGAGTTGGGCCAGATATGCCTGGGGCTAAAACTGTCGCTGGTTTCCCCCAGTGGTTCCTAGCTGGGCACAGACCGCGGAGACTGCTTGGATGGCTGTGAGCCCGAGGAGGCTGCTCTCAGGCAGGCCTGCTAAGGTTGTCTACTGCTCTGTCCACGAACAGTTGCTGGCTTGTGGAGATACAGTGCCACAATTTGGGTTGCTGTCTCCGCAGGCTGTTTACCAGTGAATTCAGAGAGAACCCTGGAAGTGGACCTTTTTTTTTTGTTTTTTTAGTGTGAGTGTGGTTTCTGCCCTCCCTTTGGGCCTGGTCTTGTTCTGCTCTCTATTCTGTCTCTTTTGGTTTTCTTTTCCCTCAGTCTTCTGCAGTGGTTTCCCTGAGTTGGTGGACCCATCTTTGTTCTCCAACCTACTTGCAGTCTCTTTTCCCTTTTTCCACTTTTCTGCTTTTTCTTAAATTCATTTTGGGTCCTCACCCTTGGGGACAGAATTGACATTTCACGAACCTAAGTATTGTATATGATTGTTTTGCATCCTGTTGTATGGATATAAATTCAGTTTATATGGTTGGGGGTGGTAAATCAGGGGTTGGATCAGTTTACTGTTTTGTTGGCTGTGTTTGGTGCTGTGGGTGTCACTGCAGCCAGAACTGACTCGATTGAACTGGATAGCTGTTGGCCTTGCTGGTCCAGGACTGGGATTGACTGGGCATCCCAGAGAGGGCTGGGGCGTGGTGTGAAGGAACTAGGGACTGGGCTAGGTGAGCAGTGGTTTCTCATCTCTGACAAACTGAGGAGTTGGGATTTTCCAATAGACTTGGAGCCCAGGAACCAGCTACACCTGGAAGGTATCTCCGGGAAGTGCTCATCACCTGGAAGTCTTAATACCACCATTAAAGTAACCCACTGCAGGCAACTAACAGGTATCACTTTAGGAATTAAACTAAAAAAGAAAAGAAATGAGAAGACACTTAAACAGGACACAACCCCAGACACCCAGTTCACCAAAAGCAAACCCAGGGGGCAATGAGACTGGAAAATCCGAAAGCCCCCTACAAGGTTTCTTAGAAGTGGTAACAAAGCAGTTGAATGAGGCTTTGGAAAAAATGAAATCAGAAATAATCTCTCAAATAACCACAGAGATTACCAAAATATACACCATGTTCAGTGATGTTAGGGCAGATACAGACAAAAAAATAAACTTAAGCAAATTATGGAAGGACAACATAGGAAGCAAATGGATTCCATAAAGCAGATTCAAGTAGATATCCAGGAGAATAGAAACTCTACTGAAAGTATTCAAAGCAGATTAAGCCAATGTGAGGACGGGATCTCAGATATTGAAGACAGGCTCGCAGTTAGTGACCAGGAAAAGAAAGATTCTTCAAAACTATCAAGGGATCACGAGATATTAATCCAGCAGCAGCTTGATGAGACAAAGAAAAATAACTTAAGATTAATTGGAGTCAGTGAACAAGCAGGAGGTACTATAAATGACATTAAAAACATCCTTACAGACATCGTGTCAGAAAATTTTCATGATAGAGAAAAAGAATTTGACATACAAGTAAGTGAGGCATATAGAACTCCAGTTAGCAATGATAAAAAAAAAAAATCTATTTCCAGGCATATCATAGTCAAGATTCCAGAAATTCAACACAAGAATAAAATTTTAAAAGCTGTTAGGGAAAAGAAACAAATCACCTATAAAGGAAAGCCCATCAGAATTACAGTGAACTTCTCAGCACAAACTCTCAAGTCAAGGAGAGCTTGGAGTGAAGTACTCCAAGTTCTAAAAGAAAACAACTTTCAACCCAGATTGATATATCCCGCAAAACTATCTTTCAAAATAGAGGGAGAAACAAAATACTTCCATGATAAGAAACAGTTGAGGAAATTCATGACCACTAAACCAGCACTCCAAAATATTTTGAAGGACATTTTAGAAAGGGATGATAAGTACTACAGCTCCACAAACCCCAATAGAAGGACTCCACTAGGAAAAAAGAAAATAACATGATAAAGATAAGTCAATACATATCAGTTTTAACCATCAGTGTTATTGGTCTTAATTCATTAGTCAAAAGGCATAGACTGGCAGAATGGATCAAGAAGCAAGATATAACAATATGCTGTATACAAGAAACATTTAATTAAAAAGATACTCACAGACTGAAAGTTAAAGGATAGAAAACAATACTCCATGCAACAGGAGTCCAGAAAAAAGCAGAGGTAGCTATTCTATTTGCAGATAAAGTTAATTTTAAGCCAAGACTGATTAAGAGAGACAAAGAAGGTCATTATGTATTGGTAAGGGAAAAATCTAAGAGGAAGAGAGAATAATGCAACAAATACTAGTCCACCCAGTTATATAAAACAATTATTAATTGACATGAAAACTCAAGTAAGCCTTAATACAACTGTATTGGGAGACCGCAATACATTGCTATTACAAAAAGACAGGTGTGGAGTTCTTGGGATCCTCTGGGTAGAGGATGTCATCTGAAACAAAATCTATGTATATAAAAAATTTGGTGTGACAGAGAAGAATTTTGAGTAAAATGTAATTTTTTCAGGGTCACCTTCAGATTTTATTTTTAATGTGAAATGTTCATTTGAAAACAATTGTGTTAGCAATTAGAGAGATAATAATTCATGTCTGCATTTTTTGCCTTAAATAATTTTTGGGAATATCCAATATGCTGATGATTGTTGCTGTTTTGTTGGTTGGGGTGAAATTGGTTTTGTTTTTGTTTTTGTTTTTGTTTTTGTTTTTGTTTTTGTGGCACCGGGGATTGTACTCACAACCTCACACCTGTCAGACAGGCACTTGAGTCACTGAGCCAAACTCCTGGCCCTGGTTTTTTGGGGGTTTTTTTTTTTTGTTTGTTTGTTTGTTTGTAATGTTTTGTTTTGTTTTGTTTTGAGGCAGGGTTGCACTATGTAGCTCAGGCCGGCTTTGCGCTGGCGTTGTAACCCAAGCCGGCCTCGAACTCACCAAGGCTCCTCCTACCTCAGCCTCCCAAGTGCTGGGATTAAAGGCGTGCACCACCACGCCCGGCTTGAAATTGTTATGTTTTGATTCCTTGTTTTCCTTTTGTCTAAAATAAAATAAAATAAAATAAAGACCAGCCTGAGCAATATGGTGAGTTCCAGGCTAAGCCTGGACTACATAGTGAGACCCAGTCTTGAAATAAAATAATAAAAGCCAGGCATGGTGGCACATAC
>RJWM01030588.1:0-23283 GCA_004363535.1 Dasyprocta punctata
CATCCTGTTTTTATTGGTTTTACTGTGTTTTGTTTTTGGTTTGTTTTTGCTATGCCTGATGGAATGGTCAACTATTCTGAAAGTAACAACATACAATATAGTAGCTATTGTTTTCATAGTATCTCTGTCTGATGTTCTATGCCAGTCCCACTGCTTTGTTTTGATTGTTCTGTTATCTTTTGTTGCATTTCACTATCTTTGAAATAAAATTTTAAAAAATTTAAAAAAAAAACAAAGCCAGAAGATTTTAAGTGAATAAGTTAGCATTTGAATTTAGGATTGAGCCAGGTGTCTTTGCACAGTATCAGCTGCTTCTCCACTAGTTGATGTGTGTGTCAGAGGGACTTCTGTATAAAGACAATTACCAAGAATTCAAAACTGAAAAGCAAGTGGAACTGGCTTGCCAAAAAATTATTGAGCTCTTGAATCAAAAAGTAAGATTGATTGGTCAGGATTTGCACTTTTTTCCCTCATGGAATAACTAGCTCCAGATTGGTCCTCTTGCTGAAAATTACAAATTTTCAAGTATTGAACCAAACAACACACAGGCCTGTTGTCTGTAAGAAGAGGGGGTCATGGAAAGTGAGCTCCATATTCACCTTGGTTTTCTGCTTGGAGGAAACTTCTACCTGTCAAGGAGGTGAGAGTGAAGTTCAAGCAAAAAAAGTTCTACTTATCTGAGGAGGCAAAACCAGAGGTAGAGGATAACCAGGCTACTGAAGTGGCTAGAATTTGCAAGACAAGTAACAGAGCAAAGAAGTTTCCCAGTGATCCCCAGAGATCTGTAAAGGAATTCCCTGTAGGTGTTTTATGAGGACTGGGCCCACATGTGCAAGGAGAGACCCCACAGTCCTAGAAGACACTAAATACTATGGAGTTGAAAGTTTTGTAAAAATATCGGCAATATGCAGTGCTGGAAGAATTCAGAGTTCCAGCCAAGTCAGAATGTAGAAAGGACTCTGGTTATCTCAGAGATTCACCTGAGATTCCAAAATGTCCGTGAGTGGGAAGAAGGCACATGCTCTAGGGGAAAGGCCTTGCCTAGAAACAAAGAAACTAGATTAGAAAACAAAACAAATATGGGAGAACACAAACGCACAATGCATTTCATACATTCCCAACAAGCATGGGACTGAAACCTGATAGAACAGAAAATGATCTACTCGTAACCCAGTGGTCCACCAAACACAATTTAACAAGCCATGATGGAAATGACACAACTCCAGCATTTTGTATTATGTCACCTATAGTGTTCATGTTCTGAAAAAAAATTTAGATGTCTGAAAAAGCTGGAAAATATGACCCATTATTAAATAATCAGGGAAATGTGACCAGTAATAGAGACAAAAAACAGTCAACAGAAATAGAACTCAGAATGCTTCAGATGTGCAATGCCAAGCAGAGTTGCCATTGTTGTTAGAGTATCTGCTGGAAATATGCTGAGGTACTTAAGGAAAAATATGGTTATAGTGAAATAAAGGAAAATTTTAGAAATGAAAAGTAAAATATCTATAATGAGAAATTCACTTGATAGGAATAGCAGCACATAGAAGGTTGCTGAAGAATGAGTTAGAGATACAGGTTATATGACATTTTCACAAAGATCAAAGAAAAAAAGACTGAAAAATAAGAGCAGATCCCCAGTCGCCTGTGTAATAAAATCAAGTCATATAACAGACACAAAATTTGAATCCCAGAAAAAGAGAAGAGAGAATGAGGCAGAAAAAAAGAAGAGCGAATGGGGCAGAAAAACTATTTGAAGAACCAATGCTCCCATTTCCCCAAGTTTAGTGAAAAATGAATACATAGATTCAGGAAGCTCAGCACACCATAAGTAAAATAGCCAAACTGTTGAAAACTGTAGTCAGTGTGAAAATCTTTAAAGCAGCTAGAGAAATAAAAGATACTTTACGTATAGAAAATAATGTTTCACTAACACTGCAGGTCTAGAGCCAGTGGTCTGATCAGAGGTTCAGAGAACATCGCTAAGCAGTGTGGCATCTAGTGGGGGGATCTCCTTCTGAGGGGTGCAGCCATTGTTGATTTCCTATGATCTTGTTTTGAGGTCCTATATCTTTTCAATTGTTTTGTTGGGTTGGGTTTTATTCTCTTTTGTTTTGCTTGATTATGTTAAATCCCATGGCAGGAGAAGCTATTTCAAGGATAGCAAGATATAGTATGGTAGCAATTTTGGATTTACTGTTGGTTTATTTTGAAATCTTTTATCACATTCATTGCTTTTTTGTTTGTTTATTTGTTTGTTTCTATTCTATTCTGTTCTGTTTGATTTTTACTATGTCCAAAGTTATCTGCAGCTATTTTGAAGACATCAAAAGGCATTATGGTAACTACTGTTGATTTCATAATGTTTTGAAGTCCTGTATCAATCACTGGTTTGTTTTGATTGGTTTTATCCTGTTATATACTCTTTAAAATAAAAAAAGAAAAGAATGTTTCAAGTGATTGCTAAATTATTTTGTTAAACTATGAAAACCAGAAGACAATGGAACACTTTCTAAATGTCGGTGGAGGAAAAACAAGGAAGTACCAAGTTCCAATTCTATTATTTAGTAAGATTGCCTTTTACATACCTTGGTGAGATAAAGATATCATCACATAAGTGAGAACTGAGAGAATATGTAAGCAACAGAGTTATCCTAAAAGAACTTGGAAATGAAGAGTAGCACAAATAACATACATCTGGGTAAATATAAAAAAGCATGTATGTACGTTATACAGAAATATATATATGTATATATATATATATATATATATACATACTATATATATATATATATCAGACCTTACCATAATGGAAAATAAAAGCAATTTCACTATATCTTTGATTACCAAAGAGGCACCTGAGATACAAGCATGCAAGAGAGTTTGAAAGTAGAAAAAATGTATGAAAACAGGAAATATAAGAAAGTAGGTATGTGCATATTAAAATCATAAAACAGACTTCAAGACAGAAAGTATTTCCAGGGATTTAGGGGCATAATTTTAGAATAAGTGGACCAATTCATCAAGAGATATTATAATTCCAAAATCATATGCATCTTATAATAGTTCATAATAATAACAATAAGAAGTTGACAAATAGAGAAATAGAAAACTACAATTATAGCTGGAGATGTTTAAGATACTTCTTTCTCCATAACGAATAGAACTATACAAACACATACACACAAAATCAACAAGATATAATAGATTTAAACAATATTAAGATCTAACTGGGCTTAATTGATATTTACAGAGAACTACATCAAACAACTATAGAACATACATTATTTTTTAATTTTTATTTTAAAGAGAGGAAGAAAAAATAAAAATAAAAAAGCTTCAAAACAGGCTAGTAGGACAGCAATAATATAATACATTGCATAGTGTTATTTTCATAGTAGTTATTCAGAGTACAATATACAAGCAAGAAATATTGCCCAGATAATATTAGTACAAACCGTTCTTTTCAATGAACTAAGAGAACCTAGCTGTATGACTATCATAACTGTCTTGTGTGTGTATATATATATTTTTTCCCTTCCTTTCCCCTTTACCCCATTCCAGTTTCTCTTTTCTTTTGAATAGTTTCTTCCCAATAGAATATACATTACTTTAAAGTGAACTT
Organism: Dasyprocta punctata; assembly: GCA_004363535.1. Lineage (NCBI taxonomy): Eukaryota > Metazoa > Chordata > Mammalia > Rodentia > Dasyproctidae > Dasyprocta > Dasyprocta punctata. The sequence goes on from RJWM01030588.1 coordinate 3,629, forward strand.
AGAATATCCAAGACAGATTCAAGACAGATCATAATGCTTCAGTAGATTTTAAAAGATTAAAATATAACAAATTATATTCTCCAACTATAGTGAAATTAGAAATGAACAACAATGAGTAGAAACATCTCAAATATTTTTTAAAAGTAAGTACTGTATCTCAAAATAATCTATCACTGGGGAAGAAAGCAATTTTTTTTTTGTTTTTTGTCTTTTGAAAGAAAGCAAATTTAGAATTTAGTAAATGTTTTAAGCTGAATGATATCTGAACATATATCAAAATCTGTGGACTGCATTGAGCCTGTGCTTAGGGAATGATTTATAACTGTTAATGTTTATTGAGAAAGAGGGTATATTTGTAAATCAGTGACCTAAGATTTCATCTAAAGAAGCTTGGAAAAGACGTAGAAGGAAACTTTGAAGAGAGACTTCACAAAATAAGTTCAAAATGAAGCCAGGAGTAGTGGTACATGACTATAATCCCAGCATTCTGAGAGTCTGAGACAGGAAGATCACAAGTTTGAACCCAAGTTGAGCAACTGAGTGACTTAGTAAGACCCTGTCTCAAAATGAAAAGTAAGAAAAGTCAGGGGGTGCTGCTCAGTGCCAAGGCCCTGGAATCAATCCCTAGTACTGTAAAAATAAGTGTAAAATGTTTAAAATGGCATGGCCACTTTGAAACATGTTTTGAAATTTCTCATAAGATTAATCAATGTATTGGTTGGATCCTGTGTCCCAAGTCCTCATGTAATTTGCACGGTGCTGAGTCTGGTGTTTGTGATTGGTTTGTTGTGTAGCACTGGGATTGGTGATGTGAGTGCTGTACCTGCCCAGGGGTGGAGCTGACATACAGTGAAGGCGAGAGGAAGGCTCTTGCCCTCTCTCTCACTGGTCCACCTTGCTGTTTGGTGGCCACCATGAAAGGCTGCCCTGCCATGCCATGCTGCCTTGGAGCCAGCTGAGTATGGATGGAAACTCCCAAAAACTGCAAGAAATAAACCTTTCATTCCCTAATTTTAGGCATCAAGTATTTTGTCTCAGCAATGAGTTAAAAGTAACTAAGACAGAATTTGGTACCAGAGGAGTGGAATCATTGCTGTGACTAAACCTGATCATGTGGTTCAAGAGCCTTTGGAAATGGCTTGTGGGAAGAGTTTTGAAAGGTTCAGAGATGTCACCTGAAAGAGTGGTGCTGGAACAGCTTAGGCTGTTCTGTATGGGAGATTCTGGTCAGAGCTCAGGAGACCAGAAGGCTGATAGAAAGCCTGCCAGTAAAGACCAGGCTCGGGAGGTTTCTGCTGGGGAGAAGGACTGCATTGGTTGTTGGACTCCATACAATGTGTATTATGGCTTGGCAGAAAGTTTGTCTGTATTTTGCCCATGCCCAGAGACTGCCTGAGACTGTGATTAAGGGTGATGGATGATTAGTCTGGCAAAAGAAATCTCAAGGCAACCTAATGTTGAAATGGTGGCCTGGCTATTGTTGGGGGCTCTTAGCCAGATTTATGCTGTGAATCAAGAGCAAAGAGCCCAGCATGGTGATTTAAAACACTGCGAGTTTGACCAGGAAGCTGTGGACTGTAAAGACAGAACTGAGACCTTGATGCTGAGAAGGAACAGAGAAATAAAAAAGATGGCCTGGGGGCATTCCAGGAAGCAGCGGGCCTCCACCCTTTACAGCCTCAAGCTGGCAAAGGTGAAAGAATTTGCTTGAAGGAAAAAAGCCACAGAATGCCATATTTCAGAGAGGTGACAGAGGCCACCGGAGGTTTCAAAATGTCAGTGTCTGCACCAGGTTCCAGAATGGCAGTGGCATAGAGAAGCTTTTCCTCACAATTAGGTTCAGAGAGCTCAGCAATCCAGGCAGTCGACCTCTACAGCCAAGAGAGAGGAAAGCCTGGCTACTGCTCCAGCTGGCAGCAGACCTTGGTGGCATCCACGTGGTTTTAAGTGCAAGGAAAATGCACAGTTTCTGCCACACTTGCAGAGCACATTATGTAAAGATGTAAGGGTGAAGACCAGGGTGCAATGGAAATCCCAAAGGTTTGAAAAAGCCATAAAAATGGATCATCCAAGAAAAACTGCGAGAATCAAACAGAGTGGGTTTAAGAGAGAAGCTATGGAATTTAAAACCTCTGGAAGTGCTGTAGGTGTGGAATCACTCAAGCCTTTTGGAGCTTGCAACCAGATTGCTTCAGATGTGGAGTGCAGAACTCTAGGACTTAATGTTTGCCCTGATGGATTTTGGACTTGCTTTAGTTCCAATGCTTTGTATTCCCCTGTTGTAACTTTTGGAATGGTAATGTTTATCTTGTGCCTTTATATGTTGGAATTGTTTAACTTCATTTTCATTTGTGTAGGTGGTCACAAATAAGAGTTTGCCATAGATCTCAGAGGAAATCTGGGACTTGGACTTTTCAGCAATGCTGAAACTGTTAGGACTGTGGCAACTCTTGGAGATGGACTAAATGCCTTTTGTATAAAGGATATATATGAGTCCTTGAGGGGCCAGGGGTGGAATGTATTGGTTGGATCCTGTGTCCCCCCCAAGTTCTCATGTGATTTGGATGATGCTGAGTCTGGCATTTGTGATTGGTTTGTTGTGTAGCGCTGGGATTGGTGATGTGAGTGCTGCATCCGCCCAGGGGTGGAGCCAACATACAGAGTAAGGGCAGGATGAACACTCGCTCTCTCTCTTCTTGCACTCTCTCTTGCCTGGTTAGCAAGCCTTGCTATTTGGTGGCCACCATGAATGGCTGCCCTGCCATGCCATGCTGCCTTGGAGCCAACTGAGCATGGACTGAAACTCCCAAGAACTGTATGAAATAAACCCTTCCTTCTCTAATTTTGGGCATCAGGTATTTTTTCTCAGCAATGAGTGAAAAGTAACTAAGACAATCAATAATGACCCAGCATTATATTTCTAGGTGTTTATCAAGAAAAAAGATAACAACATATGCCCACAGAAAGACTTGTATAAGAGTGTTCATAGTGTTTTCATTCAATTTTATTTAAACAGGCGTAAAACTGGAAACAACCCAAAGGTTTATCAAAAGAATAGACAAATAAATTCTCATATCCATGCAATGAACAGTACTGATCCATATGACCAAATGAATGAGTCTTGCAGATTTTCTATTAGAAAAGTGAAGCCAGGTACAAATGAACACATACTGAATGATTTCATCTGATTCACAGCTTAGTTCAAGGTTAAAATTAATCTGTGGTGATTGCATTAGCAAAGGATGCCAAAACTTATTCAGCTTAAAATAGCAAACATGTATTATCTCACAATTTCTGGGAACCAGAAGCCCACACATAGCCCATTGAATGTCTTTGGTTCAGCAATTCCTACAAGGCTGCTTCAGGATGCTGCTAAGGGTGACAGTGACCTTAAAGCTTGACTGGGGCTGGCTTCTCTCAAGCTCCCCCACATGGCTGTGCACTGTCTCAGGTACTTGGGGGCTATTGGAGGGAGATATCAGTTCTTTGCTATGTGAACTTCTTCTGGGCCTGACCCATAGCAGAACCGGGGCTGCAGGAGAGAACACAAGAGGTGATAAAGAGGCAGAAGCAATGGTATACTATGGATGGTTTAGATCTAAAATGTCTCCTCTGGGTCTCATGAAGGTGATTAGATCACAGGGGATCTATACTCATTAGTGGATTCATCCATTGATGAGTCTGGTAGCTAAATGAGCTGTTAAGATGTGGGGCCTGATTGGAGGGGTCACTGGAAAGGTGTGGTCTTGTTCCTGGTTCCTCCCTTTTCTCTGCTTCCTGTCTGCCATGTGTTGAGCAGTGTTCCTCCACTATGTCATTCTTCTATGCACTTTTGGCCTTGGAGACTGCCCACCCTGGACTAAGCCCACTGAAACTATGAACCCAAACAAACTTCTCTTATTTTAAATTGTTGGTGTTGGGTATTTTGTCCCTGGAAAGAGAAAGCTGACTAATATAAAGTATGTTTGCAACCAGTGCCTCAGAAGAGGTAAAGCCCCTGGACAACCCACAGATCAGTGGAGGGCATCCCAGCAGGACCAGAATACAAAGGTGGAGATCATGAAGACCATCTCAAGGCTGAATACCACAGTGATAGAAACCAGGACCACAACTGCTTACGGACAGTGAGAATCAACTGGGAAGAGCACAAATGAAATTCCTGGGTGATAAAAAAAAACATTCTGTATTTTGATTTGTTTATTAGTTATGCAGTTGCACACATTTGACAAGATTCTTCCATTTATATTCCTAAGATCTATACCTTTCACTATGTGCAATTGGCCCTCAATTTTAAAATATACTTTTAAATGATGGTTTTGTCATTTTGGGTAGCGTGAGAATGAATGCAGACCCTTCTACAGCAGACCAAATAGAGATGACCACAGAAAAACACATTCATTTATCATGTTGCCCTTCCAGACTTCAGAAAATCAATGAAGCACAAATGGAGTATTTTTATAAGGCTCTATTTACTCTCCTCTGGGAAGGGTGTATGAGATGTTTAGCCAAACCTCTAAGACTTGGTTGGGGATCTGAGAACAACCAACCACAGCTTCTTCACTTAAAGTCTCTGTCTAGTTCATAAAATGAGAGAAAGACAGCCGACCCTATTTAGGACCTCCGAGGAGCCTTAGGAACATGAAAATGTCAGCTTAAATTAGGGTTTCGACTGAGGACTGTTAACCAGAACCAATCCTCTGCCTCAGGATGCAACAATTCTAGCAGGGGTCACTTGGGTTTTTGGACAACGAATACCTCTCACAAAACACTGTTTTGACAAATCGAGTGTAAGTGAATCAGAAATGGGCAGCTTGCATTTCTCTTAAAATAGACCAGGATTTAAAATTAAGAGAGGCCTTGCTTAGCCAAGTACCTTTGAAGTTTTCCAGACCTAAAGTATTTAGAAAAGTAGTTCCACCTACTTTCAAAACCCAGAGCACATCCAGATTGTCATCTTTGGAAACTGAATCTGCTGGGGGTGAATCATTTTGCTCTTAATCCCTTCACTCTTCTTGGATGGGGACAATGGATCAGTCCATTATTAGGAGTAAAGTGATCTCCTTTCAGTGGCTGAGAGATACCCATGTGCCAGGCACCATGCTAGGCATGGAGAAACCAATTTGGCAGCTCTCCCATGGCCCAGAACTTGTTTAGGCAAAGGAAGGAGTGTGAACTCTCATCCCAAAGACCTACTTGACTGAGCAAGCAGTCAGTTCCCATGGAGGTCTTGAGACCTTTCTTTTGTGATGGGATTTTGGCAAGAGTGGCTTCAAGTACTGGCCTCCATCAACCAAAGGCCCTGGGAACTTGCAGAACTAAGATCAAATATTTCTGGGGTTACTGAGCCCAGGAGGTCATCTATCAGGGAGGAACTGTGCAAAGGCTTAAGTATGTGTTTACTAAGTCTTCAGCTGGCTCTACCCTCTCCCTCCAAAGGCAGAGAGACAGACAGCTGCCTGACTGTGATGCAAATGCAAAGTGAATTGTGCTTTTGGAAAATCACATCCAATAACAGTGTAATGCAGCCCTGGGGCTGTGTGATATCCAGAGAGCTTTTGGGATGGAGGAGAGGCCCTCTCTGAATGTCTGAGGTGGTGAAGGGAACTGCAAGAACCAGATCAGTGTCCTGTCCACCCACAGCCTGACTTCCAGCATTCTCTAACAAGGTTCTGGCCCAGCAATTGTAGCAGATATGGGGCAATCTGGGGGCAACAAAGCCCCAACCAAGCCTCTCTCACTACCCCATTGTGGTGGATTAACTAATGGTCATCTTGTAACACCCAGCTGAACTGAGTGAGCATGGTGCTGGGTATGGAAGGCCCACCTGAGGATTGCTACCAAGAGCACAAAAGGAAAACTGGAGAGGAAGATGGTGCACTGTTGGTTTTCGTGGAGAAGCTTATTGTGCTGTTTTCCCTCATATGAACTCAGCTGTTCTCTTTGTCAGAGGAGCTCAGGTCTCTGGTGTCACTGAGGATGGCTGTGGTTCTCTGGGGGAGCTCTGGTCCTTACCTTGAGTGTGCTTCCTGGCTCCAGGGTGGATCCCTCAGCCTGCTGGCACAGATCCTTCATCCTGCTGGCACAGATCCTTCATCCTGCTGGCACAGACTTTCTAGCTTCCACCACTGTCCTTGGGGCCTTCCTGGTGAAGATCCTTCATACAGGGTTGTATGAGACATTGTTGTGGGCTCTAGGCCTCCAGCTGGACTTGTGGAAGACATTGCCATGGGTTCTAGGTCTTCAGCTGGCTTCATGCGGGACATTGCTGTGGGATCCAGGTCCTCAGCTGGATTTTTGGGTCTCTAGTGCATGGGAAGATCTCTTGCTGTTCTGCATTTGACTTTTTGGGTGAATATTATAAAATAATCCTATGAATTTTGTGTCCTGTATTAAATCTATTCCCTTGCAAGCCCTGACTATAACACCCATGCCCTACAGACAAGGAAAAATGAGAGGAATCAATTTTTCAATTGATTCTAGAATTGAAGGGCTCACTGTTTTCTACAGCATTTTTAAGAACTTGGGGTTGCATCACAGTTCAGCAAGAAAATGCATAGGGTTTGAACCACTCTCCACTGAACCTCCTTAAACACATGATTTATACTCTCTGACCCCGGATAGCAGACCTTCAAGGAGTGGGAGACAATAGACATCTTAAGAATGGAAATTGTCCTATTGCACAATTCTAGGATGCATGGCCCACATTATATCCCAGGGAACTGGTGGCCTCAGAATTGTGCAACTTTGTGCTTCTAACTGCCACTCACAGGTTCAGAAAGAGACTGCAAGTCTCCAAAGGGTGAGGTCTGGAACCCTTTTATTAGACTCTGTCCTGAGGTGTAGACCATAGGGAGCCTGGCAGAATCTGGAAAACCACCGTACAATAACAAGGAAATTTGCAAAGAAAATGTTTAAAATAACAACCAGAAAAATAAAACCTGTGGCAAAATGAGTGCAAAAGCCAAAAAATATGAAACAAACAAGGAAGTCTGAGTGACAGTTCATGACTCTGGTAAATGGGAGAATTTGCCCCCAGAGAAAATGGAAATAATAATCTGAAAAGAACTTTAAAATTTGTCGTTTAAAAATTCCCTAAAGGACAGAGATGAAGAAATACATCCCCAAAACAAGAATATGAGATGGTGAATCAAGTATCAGAGATTATGAGTGGTACTAAAAGCATATGAAAGGTTAACGACTGGTAAGTGAAAAGTACAGTCATTCAGAACAAAAACAAAAATAGTGGCTCAGGGCTAAGCAGGAGTCAAGGGAAGCCATGGCTTATTAAACTGAGCAGAAAATCTCCCATAGCCTCCTTAGTAGAGAGATCGACCAAGAGAAGGAGGATGTGAAAAAGAAGCTAATGGACAGGGATGGTAGGTTAAGCATCTCCAACCTACACCTAGCAGGAGTACCATGAAGATACTGACAGGAGAGAGAAAAGATATTTAAAGACACAGTAGAGGAAGATTTTCTGGAATTGAAGAAGGCAATTGTCCTAGGTCTGGAAAAGCTCACTAAATGACAAGTTACATAACTTTTAAAAATTAATCTAATGCATTTTCAGATATTCCCTGAGGAGCTGCTCTTGCTCAAGATTTCCCTGCACACTCGCTCACTTCCTGCTGTCCATGGGCACCACCATCACGCCCACCTCCACGTGAGCACCTCTGTCCTGATGGGTAGGCACCATCCTCATCAGAGCACACTCACCCTCACACGCCATACGACTCCCTGCGTGGTGAAACCCACTTGGGCACACGTGCCATGGGAATGTGTCCTGCGAGGCTCAGCGTGCCACTCACCCACATGGGCTGTCTCTTTCAGTGTCACCATCTTCTATTTGTTCCCACATTCTCTGTCCCCTTGCAACTGATCTCATCTGTCCTGCAGCTCTTCCAGGGCAGGGAGTAAAGCAAGCACTGTGAGGTTTAGGTAGCAACAGGAAACATTTCCCTGGAGCCCTTCTCCAGCTGTCACCTTTCCACCTGCCTGGGTGACCCAATCTCTAGCCAACCCACACATTTCACCAAATGAGTCTCCAGTCACTGCTGGAACATTCCAGTGACAGGGGACCATCCCTAATATACAGGCAGACTGGTGGTCTGCAAACCCAATTCCATTTAATTTCTATGTGCAAACCACATGCTATTAAAGTTAGGGAAAAATTGAACTCAGTCCAGTGATGCCAAGGGTGTGACTATGCTCTTGATGGGGTTCATATGTAGTCTTCCACCCACTCTGTCAAGATGAACAGATTCATCTGGCCCTTGACCTTCGGTCTTCATGGTTTCCCCCAAGATCCTGCATCTCCTGAGCTGGATCTGTGCCATCCCTGGGGGTCACAGGAGCCTGGCTCTGCCTGTTTGAGTTGGCGAGACTCTAAATGGTGACTCAAGAGTCAGATTCTCCCTTTCTCCCTGAATCCTGGAGTACGACTACACTCCACCCACAGAGAGTGTGTCTGCATTCTCGTCATGCAGCCCCTCCTCCCCCTTGCACATGACCCCTGCACAGTCACACAACACCCCAAGTTTTGCTAGTCTCCAATGAAAGTGCCTCCCTTCTTCAACAATGACGATCTTTTCTTCAGACATATGAGGTGTGACAAAAATACACAGTGAATGTTTAAATTTTCAAACTCATTACAGTAAATAGCACGTTGCCATTAATCTTTTGCAAAATACTCTCCTCAGTTCCCAACACACTTATCCCATCATTCTTTCCACTTTCTGAGGCCATCCTGGAAGTCTTCAATCGTGAATGTCTTTTTGTGCCTGCCTGGACACTATGAATGAATGCGAAGTATTTACAGCAATTTCTGCCAGTTAAAAACTGTCTTAGTTACTTTTCACTCATTGTTGGGACAAAATACTTGATGCCCAAGATTGTGGAAGGGAAGGTTTATTTCTCACAGTTCTTGGGGGTTTCAGTCTTTACTCAGCTGGCTTCAAGGCAGGGTGGCATGGCTGAGGGCCAGTCATTCATGGTGGCTGCAAACAGCAAAGTGTGAATTGGACAAGAGAGGGGAGACACACCTTCTTCCCACTTTACACTGTATGTCAGCTCCACTCCTGGGTGGGTGCCACACTCACACTACCAATTCCAGTGCCTGACAACAAACCAATCATGAATGCCAGACTCAGTCCCATCCATGATTACATGAGGCTTAAGTGGCGGCCATCCAAACACACTATGACATTCCATCCCTAGTCCCCCAAAGACTCATGTACATCTTAATACAAAAGACATTTAGTCCATCTCTAAGAGTTGCCAAAGTCCTAACAGTTTCAGCATTGTGGAAAAAGTCCAAGTCCCAAGTCTCCTCTAGATCTATGGCAAACTGTGACCTCCTGTACAAATGAAAACAAGTTAAACATTTCCAACATGCAAAGGCACGAGGTAAACATTACCATTCCAAAAGTTACAAACAGGGGAATAAAAAGCATTGGAACCAAAGCAAGTCCAAAATCCAGCAGGGCAAACATTAAGTCCTGAAGTTCCACACTCAGCATCTGAAGCAGTCTGGAAGCAAGCTCCAAAATGTTTGAGTAATTCCACCCTTGTGGCACTTCCAGGGGCTCCAATTCCTATAGCTTCTCTCTTAAGCCCATTCTGCTTGATTTTTGCAGCTTTCCTTGATCTACATTTCTGGCTTTTCCGAATTTCTGGGGTCTCCACTGCACTTTTTGCTTCACCCAGGGGCACACTTCTTGGTCTTCTAGGCCTTTTGAAATTGGGGTGGAAGCTGCCTTAACCTCAGAACTTGTGTATTTTCCTTGCACCTAAAACCAGTGCCATGTGGATATCACCAAGGTCCGCTGCCAGCTGGAACAGTAGTCAGACTTTCCTCTCTCTTGGATGTAGAGGGTCAAGTGCCTGGATCACTGAGCTCTCTGAAACTGATTGTGAGGAAAAGTTTCTCTATGCCACCACCATTCTGGAATCTGGTGTGGCCACTACCATTTTGGAAACTTCTGTGGCCACTGTCATCACTCTGGAATGTGGCACTCTGTGGCTTTCCCCTCCAAGCAAAGTTTTTCACTTTTGTAGCTTTGAGTCTGCAAAGGGTGGAGATCTGCTGCTTCCTGGGATGCCCCCAGGCCATCTTTTTTATTTCTTTGTTCCTTCTCAGCAATCGAGGTATCAGCTCTATCTTTACAGTCCACATCTTTCTGGTCAAACTTACAATGTTTTAAATCACCATGTTGATCCTTTTGCTCTTGATTTGCAACATAAATCTAGTTAAAAGCCCCCAACACTAACCAAGCCACCTCCTCAATATTGGACTGCCTTGAAATTTCCCTTGCCAGATTAATCAGTCTGTTGCCTTTAATCTCAGTCTCAGGCAAAGTCTCTGGACATGAGCAAAATGCAGATAAACTTTCTGCCAAGCCATAACACATATTGTGTGGAGTCCAACAACAAATGCGGTCCTTCTTCCCAGAAGAAACCTCCAGAGTCTGGTCTTTACCAGAAGGCTTTCTATCAGCCTTCTTGTCTCCTGAGCTCTGACTAGAATCTCCCCTACAGAAAGGCCTAAGCTGTTCCAGTGCCACTCTTTCAACAACACCTCCAAACCTTTCCAAACTCTTCCCACCATCCATTTCCAAAGGCTCTTGAGCCACACGGTCAGGGATAGTCACCACAATGACCCCACTCCACATGTACCAAATTCTGTCTTAGTTATTTTCACTTGCTATTGGGGCAAAATACCTGACGCCCAAGACTAGGGAAGGAAAGGTTTGTTTCTTACAGTTCTTGGGGGTTTCAGTCCATATTCAGCTGGCTGCAAGGCAGGGTGGCATGGCTGAGGGCCAGCCATTCATGGTGGCCACAAACAGCAAAGCATGAACTGGGCAGAGAGGGAAAACATGCCTTCTTCCCACCTTACACTGTATGTTCGGCTCCACCCCTGGGTGGGTGCTGCACTCACACCACCAGTTCCAGCACCAGACAACAAACCAATCACGAACGCTAGATTCAGTCCCATCCATGATTATATGAGGCTTAAGTGGGGGCCATTGGAGAACACTAAACAAAAACATTACAGTATGTCTTCATCCACTGTAGTCACAAAATCAGGCACTGGGAGACTTCTGGCTCTGCCCCAAAGTCAGAATGACCGTGAAAGAGAAATGTTTTGACTCAGTAGAGGATATCAAGGAATCCATGACAGCACAACTAAAGACACTAGGAAAGAGGACTTACAGACCTGCTTTAGAAAGTGGCAAAAATGATAGGATCAGTGTGTTTGAAGGGAAGGCGAATACTTTGAGAGAGATTCATGGCAATGTGCCTTTCACTGTAAGAACTCTTTTAATTTAAACATGATCTGTGATTTTTCATCACTCCCTGTGCAGGAAGTTGTCTCAATGGGCTAATGCTTTTAGAAAACACCAAAGTCAGGAGAGACCTTTTCTCCATCACTCCTGCTTAGCTTGTGTTCTGTTGCTAACACAGAAACTGGATAATTTATAAAGAAACAAGTTTATTGAACTCAGGGTTCTGGAGGCTGGAAGTCTAAGAACTCGGTGCTGGGTCTACTTGTCTTCTTGTGAGGGCTGTGTGCTGCTTCACCTGATGGTACAAAGAGGAAGAGCCGGTGGGTCTGTGCAGAACAGAGGAAAGGAACTGAACTCCCAGGACAGATGCATTCATGAGAGGAAAGCATCAGCCCATGCCCCACGCTCCTCCCACATAACCCAACCTCTCCCTGGGTCCCCACCTCCTAACTCTGCTAGTCTAAATATTACGGCTTAGATCTAAACTGTCCCCCAAAAGTCTCATGTGCATGGCAGGTGGCTGATCATGGGGGTGCTATACTCACCAGTGGGTTCATCCACGGATGAGTTCCTGGCTGAGTGTTCCATGGGAAGATGCGGGTTGGTTGGAGGTGGTTAAAGGAGGTGTGACCAGAAGGTGTATTCTGGCTGCTGGCTCCTCCTTTCTCTCTGCTTTGGGTGAACTGCTTTGGGGTGAGCGATTTTCCTCCACTAGGGCTTCCACTAGGCTGTTTGTGCCTTGGAGCCAACCACCCATGGCCTAAATACTTTAAAAATTTTAAGCCAAATAAAACTCCCTTCCTTTAAGCTGTGGTTGTGGGGTATTTTGTCCCAGTGACAAGAAAGTGTCTAAGACATCAAGGGCTTAAACCTCAACACCAGTTTTGGTGTGGCCAAAGCAGAAAATAGGCAATAATTGTGAAAATCATAAGCATTTACACCACTACAATCATCATGAATCAATGCCCACAGGAGTCCGCTCTGGCCCTGGGCACTGAGGACATGGCAACCCGAGTCTTCTCTGCTCCTCAGTCATGTCATACTCGATTCTCCACTACTGTGGAAAATCTCGCCAAGCAAGGTCAGTGACCTCAGACAATCTCTTTCACCTTTCTGTGATCTTTTTTTTTTTTTTCTGTACAACAAAATTCTGAACAGCGCAAATCTCCTGGCCTGCTGTGATTTCTCGCAGTTAGTACTGTGTGAGGATGGGAGGCCAAAATCCTACCATGCTTCCGTAAGTGACCAGTGTTAACGCATTCAAACCTTGAGGTTATTACGGGTCTTCTCACTTTACAGGAAGAAATGCGTACAGCAAGAGGTTGAATAAGTCAGAGAGAAGGAAATTGGGGAAACAGACTGAAACCAAAGGTACCCAAGTGACACTTAAACCCAAGAGTCTGGCTCTGGTGTTGTCTTAACTTTGTTGGCTTCAGTTTCTCCAGTTGTCCTCAATGTCTCATTAACTGTTTTCACTTCTAAGTTGGTAAGCTTCTACTTTCAGTCTCCTTTTTCCCATTACAAACACTTTCTGTAGCTTGTCAAGTTGTCAAGGGTACTTCTTTAAGGCATTAATTACTGCTTAACTTTTTGCCTCTGTTCCTAGTTTATTTTTCTGCATTGTGTATATTTCTTTCTTCCACCTCTGTTCTATGAAGCAACATCTTTGCATCTTTGTGAACTTTTTATGTTGTGAAAGCCTCCATGATAATTTTATGAAACGTGCTATTTGAAGAAATCGCTTTCCCTTGGAGAATGGTCTGGCCTGAGTCCACACACTTTGTTAGGGGATCTGTGTTTTAATTGTTTGCTTAAGTTCTTCCATTTTCTTTAAATTTCCTCCCTGCTTTGTTGATACTTTGGAGACTATTTTTAGATTCTGTGTGGTTAGGTAATTTTAGGTCTTGCTTTTCTCTGGTTATTTCCAATTTTATTGTTGCAGGCACAAAATGGAGGATTTATTTTTTCTTGGCATGCTCTGAGCCCTTCTTGGCTGCCTGTCGAGCACACTTAGCCTCTCGCAGACCCCCTTGTTTGGGCATCTGTGGCCTTCACCCTGCTCAGATCCCACTCCCAGTGGGTCTCTCCCAACTGCACTGAGCTCCTTAAAGTGAGTATGGCAACCTCGGGCACAAAGGGCAGTAGTAGTGGGGGAGGAAGGGCTGGACACCAAGGGGCAAGGACACCCATGTGGACACTGAGGGTGCTGAGGCCCATGCTGAGTGACTGCAACCATGATGACCAATTCCTCTACTTGGGGAGGCAGAAGCACCCAGGTTAACTGAAACATGGGAAGCCAGTTGTCTTGGTGTGTTTCCTGCTGGTATAATAGAACACACCAGACTGGCTAATTTATAAACAATAGAAGGTTATGTGCCCACAGTTCTAAAGGCTGGAAAGTCTAGGAGTGTGGTACTAGCATCTGGTGGGTGCCTTCGAGCTGCTCCAACTCGTGGTAGAGGCAGAAGCACAAGAGAGGGTAAAAGGAGTGAGCCAGGAGGACCGGGCCTGCTTTTACAGTGGGTCCACTCCTCGGAAAACTGACATACTCCCGGGATAGCAATATGGCCCATTCATGAGGGAGGAGGTCACATGACACAGTTACCTCTTCTAGGCCTCACCTCCCAACGCTGTGCCATTTGGAATGAAGTTCGCAGCATACAACTTTGAGGAACACATTAAAAGTACAGTATGAGAATTTAGGGATTCAAGGGGCAGATTGGAGGGACCCAGCTTACAAAGGCTTTCTGTTGTAGTTAGGGGTTGCAAGGAGAACAATGACATATAGGACACAGAATTTATAGTAGTATTTTATGATAGTCACCCAGAAGTGCAGGAAATCTGTCTACACACCAAAGACCTAGAAAATCCAGCTGAGGGCCTGGATCCCATGGCAATAACCTGCTGATAACCCAGAGCCCACAACAATGACTCCCGCAAGCCTATTTTATGAATCTGCTCTGGGACGGTCCAAAGATTAGCAGTGGAAGCCAAAAAGTCTTTGCTAGCAGGGTGAAGGATCTGTGCCAGCAGGTTGAGGGCTCTGCAGTGGAGCCAAGAAGCAATGCTCAAAATAAGGAGCAGGGCTGCCCTGAAAAGTACCACAGCCATCTCCAGTAAAAACGAGGTCCCAAGCTCCTCCAAAGATGAGAACAGTTGAGTTCATATCAGGAAGCCAGTGTGACAAGCTTCTCCTGGAGACTGAATGGCACACGTCTTTCCCCCTGGAACAGGAAGTGGAGCTCCCCCAAAGTGAACCACAGCCATTCTCAGCAACAATGTCATGAGCTCCTCTGATGATAACAGCTGAGTTCACGTCAGGTGAGCCAGCATGACAAGCTCCTCCAGGAGAACCAATATTTCTAAACAGCAACACTTAGGAGAACCCACAATGCTATGCTCTTCCTCTCCAGGTCTCCTTTTTATGCTGGCAACAGTCCTCAGATAGACCATCCATGCTCAGCACCATGTTGATTCAGTCCAGCTGGTGTTTAAGTTGACCAACAGTTACCAATCCGCTACACTTCCCAACAAGCATGGTGCCTGTCCCGCTCTGCATCAACGGAGGGGGATGAGGACACACAGTTCTTCGCCAGTTACACACCCTCTCATGTACTCATTCGTGCATTTCTCAATCTGTTTATTCTGTTCATGGTCACAGAGGACCTTCTCTGTCTCTGTCCAGTCCCTGCTTAGACACTACCCTTGATTCACTAGGCAGTAGACCCCACATATCTTAGAAACTCTTGAGATATCACTCAGTCCTCTAACAAGAAATAATTTTGTACTTCTATTTCTAATCCTCATATTTGGGGAGCTTAGGTAGCATAGTAGAAACAAGACCTGGTCCACTTATTCACCCTGTCACCTTATGGAAATCACTTAACCTCCTGGGGCTTCTGTCTCCCCATTCATAAGTTAGGGATGGTGTTCAAGCTTTCAGGGCTCTCCTGAGCACCACGTGGAAGAGCCGAGGAGAGAGCAGTGTGTTGAGCATGACTATGGCGGTGACAGTGTGATGGCTGTCATTGCACTAGCAGTCCATCCTCAGAATAACCATGCATGATGGGTACCCAGAGTGCAGGAACACAAGACAGCAACCTGTGTAGCTGTTCAAAGGTGCTTTGTCTCCTGGAAGGACTTGATCTACAAGGATGACAGGTAGTCCTTCTCCTGACGAGCTCCGACCTATATCCACATGGTCAGGTATGTTAACTAGTAGTGTGTCCAGCAAGGAGACTGGAGTGTCCTGACCAGGCCAGCTTTCCTCTGCCTATCTCTCCCTACCTTAGTCCCCCTGCAGAATAAGGACATCCAGATGTTCCCTAACTCGGGTAACCCCACTGGGCTCAGTTCAAGTCCATACCTACAGATAGTCTTGTGCTCCACTTATAGTAATTGGACTTTTGTTTTGTACCTAGAGGTGAATTCTCAGCTGGTCCTTCCTCCTCTCAAGTTGTAGCCATATTTGCTCCAAAGAGGAGCCCTTCTTTAAGGCTAGAGACCTAACCCTGCATCTTCCCAAGGGTCTAGAGACAGCTTACCACCTACCAGCTGCCCTGGAAGTCTGACCCCACACTGTGGCTGCCATCTCGGGTGTAGCTATTTGGCATAAACTCAACTTCTTGCTGCTGACCAGTGTCAGAACTGCCTCGACTGTCTACCTGTGCTGCCCATGCCAGCTGTGCCAGGCCATCTGCACACATTGCTTTTCCTGCTAGACCAGATGAAACAGATCAACCCTTGTCTCATTGTCTCCCATCAATGTTTGTCAAGTTGAACTACAGCTCTAGAACCTTCCTGTCTTAGCTGATTCCTCCATGCCCAGCCAAATAAAAGAATTTCCTCCACCTGTTTCAAAAAGAACCTAGAAGTGACCATTAGACAAGTCTCCAAAAATTCCAACTCCAAATACTACAATTTCTGCAGGTGATTTAAAAATAACAAATGGGTTATAGTAGTCTGAAGGTTAAATGACAAAATTCTGTGACCACACTAAAAACGAAGATCTGAAGGTTGTGCATGAGAACAGTCTCCATAGGAGAAATATTATCTGAGTATCAACCACATTCCAGGTTCTGTGTCAGATGCAACAAGAAATGAGTCAGACAGGGCCCCAAGCCCTCTCGACCTTGGAGATGAGATCGTTTCAGCCTCTCATGAAGACTGGAAGGAAGACTGGCCGTGAAACACACCTAAGGTGAGGCATCAAGCCCAAAGCCCAAGCACCAACCACCAGCTTCCACCCTCGCCAAGCCCTCTGCTGAGTTTACATATACTTCTCCATATCCAGACACCAGTCCACTTCTAAGGGGGGCTCCTCCTCTTCATCTGATAACTGTACTTCTGCCCAGGGTGAACCATTTCTCCAACACTGACATCCACTGCTCCAGGAGCAGCAGAGTCAACAGCATTGCTCAGCCCTGCCCTCACTTCCAGCCCGCTTCTAGATCCACCTAGAAAGCAAACCAGGGGGATGTGTAAGGTGCAGGTGGCCCTGAGAAATATCTGCGCTTCTGTTACATTGTGTTGCTAGTCTGACTTTGAAACTGGCTTTTTGAGTCAAGGAATGAACAACTCTTACTGAATTGTTTCTTCTGAGGAACATGGAATCAAAAAGAAGCAAAATGCAAGTCCTGGTCAACGCAGGCATTCTCTGACCACACCTTGTGTCTGCCGAAGCCCCACTGAACTCGGGCTTCTGCCCCTTTCTCCAAAGCTGGGAAATGAGAACTTGTGCGGGTTCAGTATGATTTCTGGTCCCGAGGAAAGAGCCTTCAGAACACACAATCACCCTTGAAGAGCAACTTCAGTGACTCAGCAGCAAGTGGTTTGGAAATACAAGGTTTGCATTTCCCTTGACTCACAAAAGAATTTGAAAATTAAGAAGTCATCTGTAGGGAAAGGTTTTTGCTGAATCTAACACATTTTTCAAAACTGTAAAAACAGCTGTGCACCCAGAGTCAGCAGAGCTCCAGCTTTTTATACTCATTGTAACCAGATGGGACTTGTGGGTTACACTCTGTGTACAGTTTGCCATGATCTTCATCCAGGTAACAATCCCCAGGACTCTATAGACTCCATGGCAGGGGAAGAGGCAGCGCTGCTTTATGGCCTGACCTTGGGATGGATTACTAATCCATAGAATGATTTTGCATGCATTTGGCTTCTTGCACTTACCCTGGGGAACCCAGGGGGCAAAAAAAAGAGCCTCATGGACTCTGGGGGATGGGGCAGGGGAGAAAATTCATGGTCTGCTAGCCAGGGAGATTCCAGAGCTACACACGCACCATCTCCTCAAAACCTGCAGGAACCTCATCCTCATCCACTTAGCACCGCTGCAACAAAATAATTCAGGCTGCAGAAAGAACAGGGAGCTATGCCTTAGCATTCTGGAAATCTAAAATCAAGAGGCCGGTGTGTGGCAAGGTCTTTCTTCCTGTGTCAGCCATGGCGGAAGACAGAAAGGCAAGAGAACAAGAGGGAGCAGAAGAAAGCTAGCCACTTTTAAAACAAACCAACTGTCATGGTAACAAACCCAGCCCGAGGGTGACCATGTCCATCCGGTGTGAGGGCAGAAGCATCATAACCTAATCACATCTCAGAGTTCCCTGCTCTCAGCACTGTGGCCGTAAGGATGAATTGTGAGGGTCATAGGGACACGTAGCAAGCCCGTTGCCGAGGGAGCACTGCCCCATTGCCCGGTGAGGAGACCCAGGCTCTGGAAGGGAAGGATTCTCCGCTGTGAGAGGTTGTGAGTCTCGGAGCTGGACTTCCACCTGCTGCGGCCAGGAGGGAGCAGCAACCAAGAGCACAAGCAGGAAGCAAGCATCGTGCCGTGGCCACAGCCGGTCCTGGGAACTGACTCGGGGGCACCAAGCTCAATTCCCAGTTCCCCCGACTTCAAACTGCATGACCTTGGGCATCTTTTTAACCTCTCTGGTCCTGTTCCTTATAGTACAATAAAAAAGACACAGACAGAGTTCATGAGAGATCAAAAGAGACAAAATATACATCGCAGATGTGCCCAGGCTGTGACCAGTGCAGAGGGTCGATCAGTCCCAGTGAAGCCATCGACCTGCTAAGGCCTCTTCCCAGCAGGGAAGCTCTGCTCTCTGGCTTCCCCATCCGCTCCAGACAGCAAAATCACTTTGACTCTGTTTTCAGTGGAGCCTGAAAAGCAAAATCTCCGCTGGATTTCTAGTTTCCTTGGGGCAGTAGCCTTCTGAGTAAGAATATAGAAAGCTGCACAGATTCAACCACAAACAAGCTCCATAAGCCAGTGTATGAGTATGCTATGTACCCTCAAGTCCTCATATACTTTTGATGGGGCTGAGTCTAGCGTGGGGATTGGTGATGTGAGTGCTGTACCCACCCAAGGATGGAGCCAACATACAGTGTAAATGAGGCGGGTCTTCCTCTTGCTTGCTTCCACCCTCTCTCTCACAAGCGCGCCTTGCTGCTTGCAGCCGCCATGAATGGCGGCCCCGCCACACCACACTGCCTTGGAGCCAACTAAGTAAGGACTGAAACTCCCGAGAAACTGTAAGAAATAAACCTTTCCTTCCCTAATTTTGGGCGTCAGGTATTTTGTCTCAGCAACGAGTAAAAAGCAACTAAGACAGCCAGTCTGCAGATCCTGAACCAGCGTGCTTTCAAAGGATGGGGGAATGATTGAAAGTTTACTGAGGATAACCACACTTCATAAAAAACAGAATGCATGACCCAAAAGGAGAGTGGACAGGATGGAGATCAGAAGCCATGGAGTGACCAAACGCCTCATTCTTCCAGGGAGGCAAAGCCCCAGGAACCGGGACAAAGAGCAGATTAGAGCCCAAGGAGTTGGGGGAGGAGCTGTCACAGTGGAAGGAGACTGAGAAGCTTGGCCTGGGACACTTATGGGGGAGGCCCAAGATCCTGCGGAAGGCTGGTTAGAGGAAGTGTCAGGGAATGTGATCCTAGGCTTGCAGATGTCCTGCTAAGGTGCCGGGGAACTGTGGCTGCAGGAGAAGGACACATCTGGGTCCCTGCGAATTCTCTTGCTAATGCCAATTTCAAGAGAAAGCAGAGTCCATAAAACACGGGGCGTCCTCTGGTACCTGATTGTGTTACACACACAAGTGTGAAATGGAGAGTGTGTGCTAGAGGAGGAAGCAGGGTGCTCAGTCTACATCCAGAGCCCCTAACGCCATCATGGGGACCCACATTTGTGACCTTCTTTAATCCTCATTACTTCCTGAAGTCTCACCTCTAGATACCATTGACGTATGAGTTTAGGGGCTAAGTTGCCAAAGCATGAGTTGTTAGGAGATGCACTAAAACCCTAGCAGAGACCAGAGATCATGCACCCCTATTTTGAAAGCTTGTTTA
>RJWM01030589.1:0-13584 GCA_004363535.1 Dasyprocta punctata
TCTCTGTGAATAGAAGGGAATACTGAATATTTAATACTGAATTCCCAGCCGGGTGTGGTGGTGCACACCTTTAATCCCAGCACTCGGGAGGCTGCGGTAGGAGGAGTGTTGTGAGTTCAAGGCCGGCTTGGGCTACAACACGAGTGCAAGGCCGGCCTGAGCTACATAGGGCGACCCTGCCTCAAAAAATCAGGGCTGGGAGTTTGGCTCAATGGCTTAAGCGCCTGCCCTGGCAGGTGTGAGGTTGTGAGTTCAATCCCCAGTGCCGCAAAAAATAAATAAATACTGAATTCCTCAGTTCTGCAGGAAACCTAGAGGTAGAACCTTCCCGCTTTTTACCTTGGGTTAAACCACTGGAGATAGAACTGGGTAGGATAAATCAGGTGTGGTGGTGCATGATTTTAATCCTAGCACTCCGGAGGCTGAGGTAGGAGGAGCATTGTGAGTTTGAGGCCGGCTTGGGCTACAATATGTGCAAGGCTGGCCTCAACTATATAGTGTGACCCTGTCTCGAAAAAAAAACTAGGGCCGGGAGTTTGGCTCAGTGGCTTAAGCAACTGCCTGGCAGGTGCGAGGTTGTGAGTTTGATTCCCGGAACTGCAAAAAAAAAAAAAAAAAAAAAAGGCCTGGGGGTTTAGCACAGTGGTGCAAATGCCTGCTAGGCAGGGGCCCGGTTGTGAGTTCGATGCCCAGTACCTCCCCCACAAAAAAACCCAAAATGGGCATCTGGTCAGGCATGACGGTACACATCTGTAATCCCAGCACTCTGGAAGCTGAGGCAGGAGAATTGCTGTGAGTTCAAGGATAGCCTGGGCTACACAGTGAGTTCGGGACCAGCCTGAATTATACAGCCAGACCCTGTTTCCAGTTAAATCTGTCTATTATCTATAGATAGATAGATACAAATTTCACCTTGTTTGTCTTGTGTGAGGAACAAAGGGTAAATAAGGAGCAAAATGGAGACAGATACTGGGAGGTAAAAGAACATTCCCAAATGGGAAGAGGAATAAGGAGGGTGAAGGGCAGGGAAGAAAAGAGATTTTATGTTTTTGCGTTTTTTGTCTTTTTGAGACAGGGTTTCACTATGTACTTAAGGCTGACTTGAACTCACTTTGTAGCCCAGGCTGTCTTGAACTCAGAGAGATCCTCCTGCCTCAATCTCCCTCCTGAGTGTTGGGATTACAAATGTGCACCACCACCATGCCCGATTAGAAAAAGAGATTTTTTTTTCCTGTCTTTTTTTTTTTTTTTTTTTTTGCAGCACCAGGGATTGAACTCACAACCCGGCGCCTGTCAGACAGGCGCTTAAGTCACTGAGCCAAACTCCCAGCCCTGGTTTTTTGAGGCAGGGTCCCACTGTGTAGCTCAGGCCGGCCTTGTGCTCGCATTGTAGCCCAAGCCGGCTTCGAACTCACAATACTCCTCCTACCTCAGCCTCCCGAGTGCTGGGATTAAAGGTGTGCGCCACCGCGCCTGGCTTTTTTCTGTCTTTTTTGAGACAGGGTCTTGCTATGCAGTTCAGGCTAGACTTGGACTCACTTTGTAGCCCAGGCTGATCTCAAACTGGCAACAACTCTCTTGCCTCAGCCTTCCAAGTGCTGGGATTATAGGAGTGCGCCACCATGCCCAGTGAAAAAAGAATTTTTTCATTGTTGTTTTAGATTTTTTTTTTTTTTTTTTTGTCATTCTGAGGAGACAGGGGCTCACTATGCAGTTCAGGCTGGTCTTGAGCTCACTGTGTAGCCCAGATTGATCTCAAATTTGCAATGATCCTCCTGCCTCAGCCTCCTAAGTACTAGGATTACAGGCCTGTGCCACCACACCCAGCAATTTTTTTTTTTTTTTTTTTTTTTTTGGTAAGAGGGATTGAACTCACAACCTCACACCTGCCAGGCAGGTGCTTAAGCCACTGAGCTACATCCCTGGCCCAGTGATTTTTTTGGTGTGTGTGTGCATACTGGGAATTGAATTCAGGACCTTGCATTTGCCAGGCAGGCACTTATGACACTGGGCTATATCCCCAGCCTAGAGAAAGGAACTTTTAAAAAGAGAATGGAAGGAAAACATGGAAACACTTTTCTTTTTTTTGTACCAGAAATGGAACTCAGGATCTTGTGTGTGCCTGGAAAGTGCTGGCACTAATGAGCTATATCCTTGGCCCACAGAGCTTTTATTTTTTATTTATTTATTTTTTTGCGGCACCAGGGATTGAACTCACAACCTTGCGCCTGCCAGGGCAGATGCTTAAGGCACTGAGCCAAACTCCTGGCCCTGGTTTTTTGAGGCAGGGTCGCACTGTGTAGCTCAGGCTGGCCTTGCGCTTGCGTTGTAGCCCAAGCCGGCCTCGAACTCACAACGCTCTGCCTACCTCAGCCTCCCGAGTGCTGGGATTAAAGGCGTGCGCCACCACGCCCGGTTCCACAGAGCTTTTATAAATGAGGAGGAGAAGATAAATTGAAGGGAGGGGAGGGAAATGGGATAAAAAAAAGAATTAAGACATATTGTGAGCCGGGCGTGGTGGTGCACGCCTTTAATCCCAGCACTCCGGAGGCTGAGGTAGGCGGAGCGTTATGAGTTCGAGGCCGGCTTGGGCTACAACGCGAGCTCAAGGCTGGCCTGAGCTACATAGTGCGACCCTGCCTCAAAAAAAACCAGAGCCCGGAGTCTGGCTCAGTGGCTTAAGCGCCTGCCCTGGCAGGTGTGAGGCTGTGAGTTCGATTCCTGTTGCCGCAAAAAAAAAAAAAAAAAAAAAGACATATTGTGTGCAGGTACAAATTCCCTATGATGAATGTGATCATTATGTATGGCAAATATATCCTAATTAAAAAAAACACGGGAAATATTCTCCCACTTCATAACATAAAACCTACATTTACAGCCGGGCGTGGTGGCGCATGCCTTGAATCCCAGCACTCGGGAGGCTGAGGTAGGAGGAGCGTTGTGAGTTCGAGGCCTGCTTGGGCTACAACGCAAGCGCAAGACCAGCCTGAGCTACACAGTGTGACCCTGCCTCAAAAAACCAGGGCCATGCCGGGAGTTTGGCTCAGTGGCTTAAGCACCTGCCCTGGCAGGTGCGAGGTTGTGAGTACAATCCCCGGTGCCGGAAAAAAAAAGAATGAGATAAGTTCTCGACCACTATGTTACACCCCAAGTCCCCATGCACTGAATATTGATATGTACACCAGACAATGCTTCTTATTTTCTGACTACTGATATACATGTTGGACAAACATAACATAGAGAACAGTCCTACTTGTGTACAAGCTACTTGTGTACAGGTATCATTACCTTTCACCTTTGCAGTCTCAGCAAATACCAAAGTCCTGAGAACAGTTGATAATGAGTGCCGCAGGGCCTGTCTACCATGCAGGAGGGCCTGAGTCCAATGCCTAGTACAGAAAAACAAACAAGCTCACTGACATTAATGCAGTAATAACTTCTTGAGGTACTTTTCCTGGAATACCAAAAATCCCTAGATAAGCGTCTCCAAGTGCCTGTCAGTAATGTAGTCTCTACAGTGGTATGACAATTTCGACTTCCAACTGTATTAATGCTCTAATCCTCCTTTTCTCTCCATTGCCAGATTCAAGCTAGGGACTGGGAATGAGGCCCAGTGACTTAAGGCTGTTTGTTTCATAAATGAACAGAAACGACACGAACACAGCCATAATACAATAGAGATATTATCTGTATTCTTCAAGTTCCTCTTTGCAATTGATCACACTCACTTTGAGTCAGGGAAAACAGCTGGAAAGACAGGGCTCAAGAGTGGTCTCCTGGTAGCCTGGCGTGGTGGCACACGCCTTTAATCCCAGCACTCGGGAGGCTGAGGTAGGAGGAGCGTTGTGAGTTTGAGGCTGGCCTGGGCTACAACACGAGCGCAAGGCCGGCCTGAGCTACACAGTGCGACACTGCCTGAAAAAAACAGGGCTGGGAGTTTGGCTCAGTGGCTTAAGTGCCTGCCCTGGCAGGCGCGAGGTTGTGAGTTCAATCCCCAGTACTGAAAAAAAAAAAAAAAACAAAAGCGTGGTCTCCTGGGAAATTGTTAGAAATGTAAATACCAAGTTTCACCCTACACCTGTTGAATTAGAAGCTGCAGGACAGGGCCCAGGAATTAGTGGTTTTCAAGCCCTCTAAATACTTGTGAACTTTATGTGGGCTTGAAAACAGGGGTAAAACAGGTCTTACTGCTTCAGCAGTAAATTTGTTACATTTGTATCTTACTTCTCAATTTCAAGTCTTGAGCTGGGCATGGTAACTCACGCCTCTAATCCCAGCACATGGGAGGCTGAAGCAGGAGGATCACTGGGAGTTCAACACCACCATGAACTATATAGTGAGTTCAAGGCCAGTCTGAATTACATAGTGAAACCCTGTCTCAAAACAAAAACTAAAACTAAAACTAAAACCACAAATCAATTTGAAGGTTTCTTTTTTATTTATTTATTTTTTGTCTATGCAGTTCAGGCTGGACTTGAGCTCAATTTGTAGCCCAGGTTGGTCTCAAACCCACAAAGGTCCTCCTGCCTCAGCCTCCAAAGTGCTGGGATTACAGGTGTGCACCACCACACCCAGCTCTTTTTTTTTTTTTTTTTGCGGCACCGGGGACTGAACTCACAACCTTGCGCCTGCCAGGGCAGGCGCTTAAGGCACTGAGCCAAACTCCCGGCCCTGGCTTTTTGAGGCAGGGTCGCACTATGTAGCTCAGGCCGGCCTTGTGCTCGCATTGTAGCCCAAGCCGGCCTCGAACTCACAACGCTCCGCCTACCTCAGCCTCCCGAGTGCTGGAATTAAAGGCGTGCACCACCACGCCCGGCTGCTGTTTTGTTTTTGAGACACAGTCTCACTTTGTAGTCAAGGCTGGCATTGAACTTTGTACCCCAGGCCTGCCTCAAAGTCACAGTGATCCTCCTGCCTCAGCCTCCCACATGCTTAGATTACAGGCATTAGCCACCATGCCTGGTCTACATACAGTATACTGGAAACTTTATTTATTTATTTATTTATTTATTTGTACAGGGAATAGAACTCATAACCTTGTACTTGCCAGGCAGGTGCTTGTGCTGCTAAGCTAAATCCCCAGTCCTAGAAACATTTTTTATAGCAATTTTTTTTTTTTTTGGTGATACTGGGATTGGGCTACATCATCAGCCTATTTTATTTGTTTATTTTGTGGTACTGGGCATTAAACCCAGGGCCTATCCAGTCTCATTTTTTATTTTGGGACATGGTCTCACTAAGCTGCTGAAATGCTAGGCTGGGCTCAACCTCTCTGTTCTCCTGATTTAGATTCCCAGAGTGTTCAGCGTTATTAAGCTGGCACCCCCCCCACTCCCAGGTCTAATATGTTTTAAATACATAGCATCTTGCACATATATTTATTTGGCTATTCCTTCATAATTGACCATCTATGGCTTTTTTGTTATGGTTTTGTTTTTTGAGACAGGGTCTCGCTATGTAGTCTTCGCAGGCCTCAAACTCACTACACAGCCCAACTGGCCAGGAATTCACGGCGATTCTCCTGCCTCAGCTTCCCCAGTGCTGGGATTACAGGCATGTACCATAATGTCTAGCTCTTAGCAATATTTTTGCCTCAGCTTCCCCAACACTGGGGATTACAAATGGGTACCATCGTGCCCTGCCTATGTCAGTAGCTGTTTTGACTGTTACTAATACATATATAGAGAGATACACGCCAGGTGTGGTAGCACATGCCTGTAATCCTAGCACCTGTCTCAAAAAAACCAAAGAAACAAAAATGAAAGTCATATTTGTGGCACCAGGGATTGAACTCACAACCTCACACCTGCCAGACAGGCGCTTAAGTCACTGAGCCAAACTCCTGGCCCTACAGGTAGTATATATATATATATATGTATTTTTATTTTTTTGTGGCGCTGGGGATTGAACCCATGACCTTGCACCTGCCAGACAAGCACTTAAGCCACTGAGCCAAACTCCCAGCCCTGGTTTTTTGAAGCAGGGTTGCACTATGTAGCTCAGGCTGGCCTTGTGCTCGCATTATAGCCCAACCCAGCCTCGAACTCACAAAGCTCCTCCTACGTCAGCCTCCCGAGTGCTGGGATTAAAGCCATGCGCCACCACGCCCGGCAGCCTACAGGTAGTATATTAACAGAAGTATTTTTACCATCCAGTGGACATGAGGATTATCTAGATACATTTTTGGTTGTCACCAACTTTGAGGGGTATTATTCACATGTAATGAGAAGTCAAGGATTTTGTTAACATAACTAAATGTATATATGGAAAATACCTGTAATGCCAGCTACATGGAGACTGAGGCAGGAAAGCTGCAAGTCTGAGACCATGCTGGGCAAATTTTTTTTGTGTGTGTGTGGCACCAGAGATCAAACTCACAACCTCACACCTGCCAGGCAGGCGCTTAAGCCACTGAGCCAAACTCCTGGCCCTAAGCCTGGGCAATTTAACAAGACCTGACTCAAAAAAGGGAGAGGGGCCAGGCATGGGGGTGCACGCCTTTAATCCCAGCACTCGGGAGGCTGAGGTAGGAGGAGCGTTGTGAGTTCAAGGCCAGCTTGGGGTACAACACAAGTGCAAGGCCAGCCTGAGCTACATAGTGC
This sequence comes from Dasyprocta punctata, assembly GCA_004363535.1. Taxonomy (NCBI): domain Eukaryota; kingdom Metazoa; phylum Chordata; class Mammalia; order Rodentia; family Dasyproctidae; genus Dasyprocta; species Dasyprocta punctata. The sequence goes on from RJWM01030589.1 coordinate 6,603, forward strand.
TACCCTGCCTCAAAAACCTAGAGCCAGGAGTTTGGCTCAGTGGCTTAAGCGCCTGTTTGGCAGGTGTAAGGATGTGAGTTCAATCCCTGGTACCACAAAAAAAAAGGAGAGGGGGCTTTGAGTATACTTTGGGTATAGTTCAGAGGCAGGTGTGAGGTATTAGGTTCAATCTCTAGTACTGCAAAAAATGAAGATGAATCAAAAAACCTCTACATTTTACATCGTAGAATTATCTGGTCCAAACTATCAATAGTGTAGACATTGAGAAATTCTTTTTTTTTTTTTTTTTTTTTTCACTGGGGATCAAACTCACATAAGCTTGCCAGGCAGGGGCTTATGCCACTGAGCTAAATCCCTGAAATTCGTATTTTATTCTTTTGTTATATACTGCATGTACTGAAATTCAGTTTTTTTTTTTTTGTTTGTTTTTTGTTTTTGTACCAGGAAGTAAATTCATTACGTCGTGCTTGCCAGGCAAGTGCTGTGCTGCTGAGCTATATTCCTGGCCCTGTTTTTTTTTGGCACCGGGGATTGAACTCACAACCGCGCCTGCCAGGCAGGCGCTTAAACCACTGAGCCAAACTTCAGGTCCGAGTCTTTTTTTTTTTTTTTTTTTTTTGGTGGCACCAGGGATCGAACTCAACTTTGCGCCTACCAGGGCAGGCGCTTATGCCACTGAGCCAAACTCCCGGCCCTAATTTTTTGAGGCAGGGTTGCACTATGTAGCTCAGGCCAGCCTTCCGCTCGCGTTGTAGCCCAAGCTGGCCTCGAACTCACAACGCTCCACCTACCTCAGCCTCCCGAGTGCTGGGATTAAAGGCGTGCGCCACCACGGTGGGCTCTGGCCCTGTTTTTTGAGACAGGGTTTCCCTATGCAGTTCGGTCTCGCTATGCAGTTCAGGCTGGCCTGGAGCTCACTTTGCAGCCCAGGCTGGTCTCGAACTTGAAACAATCCTCTCGCTTCAGCCTCCCGAGTGCTAGAATTACAGGAAGGTGCCACCATGCCCGGCCTCCACCTCCTTTTTGGGATAGGTTCTTGTAAAATTTTCCAGACCAGATTTGAACTTGCAATTCTCCGGTGTCACTCTTTCATGTAGAATGAATTTATTTTATTTTATTTTATTTTTTTTTTTTGCGGCACCGGGGATTGAACTCACAACCTTGCGCCTGCCAGGGCAGGCGCTTAAGCCACTGAGCCAAACTCCCGGCCCTGGATTTTTTGAGACAGGGTCGCACTATGTAGCTCAGGCCGGCCTTGCGCTCGTGTTGTAGCCCAAGCCGGCCTTGAACTCACAACGCTCCGCCTACCTCAGCCTCCCGAGTGCTGGGATTAAAGGCGTGCGCCACCACGCCCTTCTAGAATGAATTTACTTTCTCCCTTCCTTTCATTTTTTTTTTTTAGTTTGTTTGTTTGTTTTGTTTTGTTACGGGACTGAACCCAGAGCCTCATACATACTCGGTAAGTAAATCTACCACTAAACTACACACCCCCCCTCCGCCCCAGAAGCTGGGCATGGTGGCGCACGCCTTTAATCCCAGCATTCGGGAGGCTGAGGTACGCAGAGTGTTGTGAGTTCGAGGCCAGCTTGGGCTAACGTGACCCCAAAGCCAGCCTGAGCTACGTAAGTGCGACCCTGCCTCAAGAAACTGGGGCTGGGAGTTTGGCTCAGTAGCTTAAGCACCTGCCTGGCAGGTGCGAGGCTGTGAGTTCGATATCTGGTGCGGCAAACAACCAAAAAGAACCGAGCATTTAGCTCAGCGGTATAAATGCCTGACTAGCAAGTGCGAGGTCGTGAGTTCAATCCCTGGTACCCCCCCCAAAAAAAAGTAGGGCTCGGGATTTTGCTCAATGGCGTAAGTGCCTGCCTCATAGATGCGAGGTTGTGAATTCGATCCTCGGTACCAAAAAAATAAACAATTTTTTTTTTCGGCACCGGGGATTGAACTCACAAGTCACTGAGCCAAACTCCCGGCCCTGGTTTTTTGAGGCATGGTCGCACTACATAGCTCAGGCTGGCCTTCCGCTGGCGTTGTAGCCCAAGTCGGCCTCGAACTCACAACGCTCCGCCTACCTCAGCCTTCCTGAGTGCTGGGATTAAAGGCGTGCGCCACCACGCCCGGGTAGTAAATAAATTTTAAGTTCGTTCAAAAAGTTCCTTAATTGAAAACTCAAGACTGGTACTATTCTTCTTTTTTTTTTTGTGACATCGGAGATCGAACTCACGGCCTCGCGCCTGCCAGACAGACGCTTAAGCCACTGAGCTAAACTCCCAGCTCTAGCTTCTTGAGGCAGGGTCGCAGTGTGTAGCTCACGCTGGCCTTGCGCTCGCGCTATAGCCCAAACCGGTCTCGAACTCACAACGCTCCGCCGACCTCAGCTTCCCGAGTGCTGGGATTAAAGGCTTGCGCCACCACGCCCGGCTAGACTGGTACTATTCTTGCTGTGCATACTATTCAAAACAAACAATTTCATGCCTTACAGTTAAGTATTTTTGACTTTTCCAAACAAGGCCAGGGATTCCCTGATTTGAGCGCTTTTGCTCTCCTTTTCCCTCAGAGACAACAAAACCAGCGTGTAGTAAGGCAAGCCCAGCTGTCTCGATTTCACAGTCGTTTCAGCGGCATCAACTTTGTCCGCGTGCTCTTGTTCTGGGTGGGAGTGGCGGCGACAGCATTCAAACACATGCCTGTTCGTTGTACCGTCTCGGTCCGAGAAGCGGCTACGAAGACACTAAGGCAGAGGCCATGAAGAAGCCAGCACAGCCAGCATCTGAAGGCAGGGGCTGACAGGAGCCTAGCCTTCGGGAACTCCAGTATTGAGGCAGCAGCGCCGGACCACGCACGCGCACCGCAAATCCTCTGGCCTACGCGGGCCTTCCCGCCCCCGCAGTCTCGAGGGCCTTCTCCTTTCCTGGCGCAGGGCTGTCTGCGGCGCCGCCTGATATAGTGAGAAAGTGCTGTTAAGGTAGCCCTCTCCTGTGCTGTTTTCCTGACGTGGTGTCTAGGCCATGAAGAAGGGACACACGTGGAAGCCGCAGAAGGATGGATCGTGGCTGAGATGAAAGGCTACTGCGGAATTGGGGGAATTGGGCCTGCAGGCACTACCGGAGGCGCCAGGGCGGAGGGCCTCTCTTGTCGTATCTTAAGGGCGGGAGCCCTGAGCGGAGAGTGTTGGCAGCTCGATGAGGCGGTGAGGCGGTGCACGCGACATGGAGGAACTTGACGGGGAGCCGGCGGTGACTGTAAGGGCGCCCGGAACAGGCTTGTTTGCCCTCGCAGTCCGAGTACTGCATCTGTTTTGTCGCTTCAGGCTTGTCTACTTCCTTGCCATGCTCTTGTCTCCTTTCCTCGACTTAATTGCCAGCCTCCGGAGGTCTCTGCATTAACTAGGAGCCGGGTTCAGGTGGTAGCAGTCGCTCGGGTTTTGGTTCCTTGTATACTCGCAAACCCTCGCCCTGGAGGTGTCACTCTACCCCGCTTCCTCCCTTATCTGTCCGACCTTTCTATTCCCCTTTTTTTCTTCTTGGGCATTAGAGTGGACTCAGATCAAGCAGGAGAATTGTTTACTTATTTTCTTTCCGCCGAACTAAGCTCCCCATCGGAGCACCGTCAGCTTGACTTCTACCTGTCGAGCTGTATTGGCTTAAGGTTTATTAAATAAATTGGTTCTCTCGGGGGATTCTTCTTGTTTTTATTGCCCTCTGTTTGTTTTGAGTTCTAAAGAGTGTACGTCTATCAAATGTACATAGTCTGTGGTGAAGAAGTTAGTAGGCTTTAGACAGGAGAGACATGCCCGCACCCTGGAATGCTTTTAATTTCCTTGCTTTATCTCCTGTTCTTTTTTCAAATGAAAGCTCCAGCAGACTCTTTTTTTCAGCAAAACCATCCCCGAACTGCTTCATTAGGTCAAATATGTGCAAATACAGGCTTTTAGAGTTCTGATCTCTTAGCGCTCGGTAATTTGTAAACCCCACTGAAATTGTAAGTTATTCTGTGTGCTTTGGTGGGTGGGGGGAGCGTGTTGAGGATTGACCGCAGGTCCTTTGCCCTGAGCTACACCCCAGGTCCTCTTAAAAATTTTCTTTTTACTTTGAGACGGTGTTGCTAGATTGCCCCACAAGGCTTGCAGTCTTCCTGTTTCAGCCTCCCAGAGCGCTGGAATTGCAGATGTGCACCATCGTGCCAGGCCCATGTATGTGTTTTTGAGAAAAATAGTTAGTGTGTCACAGTCACTGGCACTTTATCAACCTACATGTCATCTTACCTTCCCTCTTCCACTCATGTCAGAACTTCTGTGGGCGTGGCGGTGGGGATTTTCAGCACACTGTCCAACTCCAAGCCTTACTTTGATATTGAACTGTGATTTACAAAAGGAATCAAGATGCTCTAAGCTGATGTTTATACCTAGTAGTGATGTACTGAGTTGGCATTAGGGAGACCACGTGGAGAGCTGGTTGGCACTGTGTGTAGAGTCTGATTGAAGGGCATTAGCTTTTTTTTTTTTTCTTGCAGCGCCCGGGATCAAACTTACAACCTCGCGCCTGCCAGACAGGCACTTAAGCCATTGAGCCAAACTCCCAGCCCTAATTTTTTGAGGCAGGGTCACACTATGTAGCTCAGGCTGGCTTTGCACTTGCGTTGTAGCCCAGGCCGGCCTGAAGGGCATTATCTTGGTAGAGCTCCATAGTCTAGGATCTAAATTTCCACTCTGCAAGTTCAAACTGTGTTTTTAGACAGATGCTTCTCATTGACACCTAATGGCATTTTAGTAATTGGCACATTCAAGGTTGGTTAAGTATAGATTCAAAGACAGTAATCTTTTTTTTTTTTTTTTTTTACTTTGTTCTGGTTTTTTGATGTTTGATATTTTTATATTTGAGACAGGGTTTTCACCGTGTAGTTCTGGCTAGCCTGGATTGACATGTAGTCCAGGCTGCCCTCGAACTTGAGGTAGTCCTGCTGCCTTAGCCTCCTCGGTGCTAGGTTTATAGGCAGGTGCTACCATACCCAGTTTATTTTGGTTATTTGAGACAGGGTCTTGCTATATAGTTCAGATTGGCCTTGAACTCACTGTATAGCCTAGATTGGTCTGGACCTCAGTGATCCTCCTGCTTCAGCCTCCTGAGTGCTTGGATTACACGTGTGCGCCACCGTACCAAGCTTTTCAGCTTGTACTTTTTTTTACTTTGTGTTTTTTTTGCCCAATCTTTGCTTACTTCAAGGTCAGAAAGCTTTTTTTTTTGTACTGGGGATCAAATTCACAACCTGATGCCTGCCAGGCAGGTGCTTAGGCCACTGAGCTAAATTCCTGGTCCCAGAAAGCTTTTCTGTGCTTTCAGTGGTTTTTTGTTTGTTTCTGGAGACAGGATCTTGTTATATAGTGAACTTGCTATAGTCCACCGGCATCCTGAGTGTTGGTATTACAGGTGTGTGCCACCATCCCAGGCTTTACTTTTATTTTTTTTTCTTTCTTTCTTTCTTTCTTTTTTTTTTAACTTTTATTTTTCAAAGATCTTACTAAGATGCCAAAGCTTAGCTCCAGCTTGTGATTCTCCTGCTTTAGCCTCCCAGAGTGCTAGGATCATACACATGTACCACTTTTTTGCATGTGGATATCTAGTGCTCTAGCAAATTGTATAAAATGCTTCACCTTTGTCTGGTCTATTCTGTTACGAGATGGCCCAGTTGGGCTGGGATGTAGCTCAGTGGTGAAGTCTTGTCAGGAAAAAAAAGAAAAGAGACCAGGTGTGGTGGTGCATGCCTGTAATCCCAGGGCTCAAGAGGCTGAGGCAGGAGGATTGTCATGAGTTTGATGCCAGCCTGTGCTACATAGCAAGACCCTGTCTCAAAAAAAAAAAAGAAAAAAGAAAAAAAAATGTTTATTTCAAACAAGTGTGTTAAATACATTTGTTACAAAACACAGTGTATTGAATTATGAAGATTCATATTAGACACAACCATGTCCATCCATTTGTTATCAAGTGTACATCTTATTTGTGTGTCTACTCTGGTTGGCCATTCAATAAAAAGTCTCCTATTTACATAGGCATTTACCTCTTGTCCAAAGCGATTTGCTTGAGTATTTACAAATAAGTATAATTTATATTATCATTTGAGTATTAATGTTAATAATATCATTTGTCTATACCTGTATTTTTCATTTAAGTTTTAATGTTAGTAATGTTTATTTATTTATTTTGGGTACCGGGAATTGAACTCACTACCTTGTGTCTGCTAGGCAGACACTTATGCCACTGACCTATATCCCTGGCTTCTAATAATGTTTATTTACATATACCTGTATTGTTTTTTGGAAACAGGGTCTCACTGTGTAGCCCAGGCTAGTCTCAAACTCCTATTGATTTTCCTGCCTCAGCCTCCTGAGTGCTGGGATTATAGCTGTGTGCCGTCACACCTGGCTTAATTTACATATTTTATTTGGAAAAGTTTATACCAGTACAGTGAAACTATTAGAGACAATGGATGTCAGCTTAGATATCATCAGTTTACTATAAAGAGAGACATGGAAATGAGTTGCATGATAGAAGATTTCCGAGTGTCAATGGAATGGGCAGTGTCATGCAATGCCATTTCTTTTTTCTTTTTCTTTCATTCTTTCTTTCTTTTTTTTTTTTTTTGGTGCTGGTAATTGAACTTGGGACCTCATGCTTGTCAGGCTGGTACTATACTGCTGATGTATATTCCGGGCCCTGCCATGCCATTTCTTTTTTTTTTTTGTACCAGGGATCGGACTCATGACCTTGTGCTTGCCAGGTCTGCGATGCCATTTCTTTTTTTTTTTTTTTTTTTTTTTTTTGCGGCACCGGGGATTGAACTCACAACCTCGCGCTTGCCAGGGCAGGCGCTTAAGGCACTGAGCCAAACTCCCGGCCCTAGTTTTTGAGGCAGGGTCGCACTATGTAGCTCAGGCCGGCCTTGCACTCGCGTTGTAGCCCAAGCCGGCCTCGAACTCACAACGCTC
>RJWM01030590.1:0-23270 GCA_004363535.1 Dasyprocta punctata
CATGTATATTTTGGTATGTGACAGGCAATCCTTTAGCATATTTTTAGTAGCCAAAATCACATAGATTCTACTTTGCAACTCTTCCTTGTTAGACTATGATGAAGCATGTAGTCATTGCCTTAAAAGAAAATGTAAAGTTATGGTCATTTTTATAAGAATGAATATTTGCTTCACTATGCTTTATGGCTATATGTCTTGCTGTTAAATAACTTTCTGATTCAATGGTAAGCCATACTGTAGTGTTTTTATAACAACCTGCATAGAATTTAAACTTAACATATACAATTGACTTAATTAAAGTGACAATAATAATAATATTAATGAACAAATTCACACCAAGCTTATTACCAAGTAAGTAATAACTTCTATCATGATTGACTCCTAACCATCAATCATAAGATGTGCAACAGTTTTGAAGATACTAAAGTATAAAAAATATGAATTTTAACAATTGATAAAAGTCAATAAAAATCCCTTATATTTGTGCCATTGTAGCTATTCTGATCAATTTAAAAGTGAATTTAACCTATGTTGGATACAGAGTCATGTAATACTGGGTAATGTCGGGTAAATTACTTGACCTTCTAATTTTCTCACTTTACAGTGAGTTATTTTGAGAGCACCTATTGCAGAAAATTATTGTAAGGATTAATGAACACATTTTCTACATAAATTTCTCATTAAATGTTAGGTATAAGCATTATCTTTTTGAGTTTTCTAATCACCTGTGAAATAGGTCCATTCTGCAGCTGGGGAGAACAAGAATGAAAGAGATTTTGACCTGCCCTAGCTCACAAAGCCAGCAAGTCACACCGTGGGGATACCAGAGCTCTTTTCATCTGCCCCTAGATCAAAGCTGATAAAATGTATATAAATTTCCAAGTCTCATTTTTAAAAAGTTGAACTAATTTGAAGAAAACAAAAATGATCTGAGCATTGTGAATATTCTTGGTTCTCTGTCATCTAACTCCTCTTTATTAAAGTAACTGTACCACTTCAATTCATGTCTTTTGAATTGGGCCTCAATTCTTAGTTCCAGAGATGGAACAAAAAGTCTACATCCAGCCAGTCAGAACTTTGAGTTTTCCTGGCTATTGGCGTGGATCCAAGAAAAGGCGTTTAATTCAAGGCAAATCAGAATATATCAGAACTAATCTTAGGACTTTCACTTGAGTAACCAGAAAGAGGTATTTAAACAGAAAGAACATTTCCTCTTTCTGTTTAGCTTTTACTTTTAGAGGTGTAGGCTAGTGCAGCTTTTGACACCTTGTGACAACACAAACCTTAAAAACAAAGCCAAAACATAGAAGAAAGTATGGCCAAGCTGGGCAAAAGATAGAGACCATCTACTAAATCCAATATGTGAATTTCTGAATTCATCCATGCTTGAATTCAGTCAAGTTTTTTAATTCTCAGTTATGTGAATCGATAAATTTCTTTTCTCTGCATTAATCAACAACTTTAACCTCCTGAGAAAAAGATTTTAGGTGGGAGTAATATAAGCTCAAATGTGTGTGTTTGATAGGCACTAACTGCCACATCCAATACATGCTTCTATATTTTGTTCTGAAATAGCGAAATTGGACAAATAGTAATATTAAACACCACCAATCTGTAATGCACAGAATTCCAAAAACAGTAAGCAAATGCTTATTGTGTCAGTTTCCATGCCACTGACCAAGCATCCTGAGGGATTTTAATATTAATTTATACTAACCAACACTAATACTATGTATGATTATCTTGTGACCTGAATGACATGCATGTGGAATTGTTTATTTCCCAATAACTGAGTCCACTTTGATGGGTGTCACCATGCATTTGGAAATGGTTGACACTATTGCAATTAAATATGTTGCCTCTTAATACTCTAAAATCTGACTGCATAGTCAGAAACCTAAATGAAATGAATCCCACTAACTAATTAGAATATCCACACAGACTTAGAAAATCAATTTAATATACTAGCAAGTAAAATCTAGGCTCATCAAAGCAGGGCTAGAACTAATGTCTGTATATAAAATGAGGAAGAGGGCAAGATAGCAAATTCAAGCATCTCCTTTAATAAATAGAGAGTTCACTATCTGCAAAAATTTAAAATAATATTTATTGAGTTTATTTTAACTTAAGTTCTTCTAGGAGAAATTAACAACAGTTGGGACATTTATATGCTTATAGAAAAATCAGCATGTCTACACATTTTAGGATTTCTTTCTAATTTTCACCATTGCAGGGGGATTATTACTATTTTTGATTTGCATGTTCCATTTACATGTTGATTTAAATGTTGCTTAACATAACATTTTCAAGCCATCTACTCCTACTACTAATCCACATGTGTTGTAAAAATGTTTGTACAGTACACAGAATGGGGTTTCAAAGAGCAACAGATTGTGATTTAACACCACACGCAGTTTTGTTATTTTTTATGTAATTACATACAGTATAGATAATAAACCTTCTTAGGCACATGTATTCAATAAGTATGAATATTAGTGTACATATGCACTTCTATTTCTTATATTACTCCTTTTTGCCATCCATTACAAGACAAAAACTCAGGGAGAAAATTTTGCTCAATTTATCACCTCAAAAACTGATTCACACATACATTTTTCTTGAAATAGTAATGTTACTGACTATATTCCCTCAATATAACAGATGAAGGGTTGAATTAAATAAGCTTTGACAACTTACCATTGACTAAAATGGGAAAGAAAGTAACTGGTCAGCTAGTCTTTTTCAGTCTCCGTGAGATTTCTCCTTTTCATTACACTTCTGTCTCTGATTATGATCAAGGTGAGGTGCATTGATCTGTCATTAACCAATGAACTTTCCACTCCACAGGAAGAAGTAACAGCAGTAGAGTAGTATAGAAGTAGCAACAATTTGATCTATAATTCACTGGATGACTTAAACATATATTTAACACTTCAACTGATAAAGCAAAGCATATTTCCCACCAGAATTTAGTGTATGAAATATGTTATTTATAAGTATACATGAGGTACTCAAAAATATAGCGAATATTCCATTTTTAAAAATTGATTACAATAAAAGACGCATTGCCATGAATCCTCCTCAAAATACTCCCCCTCACCGTCCCACAGTCATCCTCTTTTTGTCACTCTCTGAAGCAGTTCTGGAAGTCTTCTTTCATGACTGTCTTTATAAAGCATGATTAAAAAAAAAAACAGTCAACGTTACTGCCAGTGGGAGGGCAAGCACATAAAAACATTATACTGTCTAGTCACTGAATCTGGCACTGTGAGACTTCTGGATCTTTTCCAAAGTTAAAATGATAGTGAAAGGTAAATGTTTTTAATCAATTAAGGATATCCAGAGCCGGCGTGGTGGCGCGCGCCTTTAATCTCAGCGCTCGGGGAGGTAGGAGGAGCCTTGTGAGTTCAAGGCGGGCTTGGGCTAAACGTCAGCGCAAGGCCGGCCTAAGCTACACAGTGCGACCCTGCCTCAAAAAATGAAGGGCTGGGAGTTTGGCTCAGTGGCTTAAGTGCCTGTCTGGCAGGCACGAGCTTATGAGTTTGATCTCCGGTGCTGCCAAAAAGTAAAAGACACAATGAAAGCAAAAAAAGGATATCCAGGAAGCCATAACCAGTGGAAATATTTTGAAGAGTACTAATGGTAATATATTTTTTACTGTAATAGATATTTTAAACATTCTTTTTTCAATTATGTATTTCAATCATAATACATTTATGTGTGTGTGTGTGTGTTTTAAAACCAATTTACACCAATGTTAAACCTTACTAGATGTGCTACACTATGATACTTTATTCACTTTTATTTTAGTTTTTAAAACATGAGTTAGAAGCCGTGGATTGATTCCATGATCTTTTATTAAGATTCTGACCTCATGGTTTGAAAAACATGGTTCCCTAGACAGTTTCAGCTACAAAAAACCAAACAAACAAACAAACAAACAAAAAACTTGAGGTTTACAATCTGACTTCATCATTAACTAGCCATATGAGCTTCTCTTGCAGAGGTGCTACTCCTACACTATATGATGATTGTGAGGCTCAGTGAGATGACATGAAAACCCAGGCCCATTTTCTGACAAACAGTAGACCAAAAGTAAAGAGTAGTTCTTGGACCATCCCTTAAGTACCAAAGAATCTGACAGGGAATAAGTTTTACATAGAAACATTGTCTGTAAAACACCTGCAAACCTTTTTTCTTTCCTTCCTTTTCAGTCTTTCTCATAAGCTCAGAAACAAAATCTTGTTAAAATTAACCTCCTACTCTAAGAGGGGAGAAATCACTAACAAGATATCTTATACCTCCAACTTTTCTACTAATTTCTGTACATATATACATACCTAATCATTCTTTAGAATGTTAGAGTCAGAGATGAAGTATAAATTCCATTCACCTTTGGATTGACCATAACCCATAATAAGCTGATCTTCCTGTTTTCCCCTATGATGTCAAAACATTCCCTTCCCCGCAAAAGCCCCATCCACTTGATTCCGTTAGTGACTGCCTTGTCACCATCAGTCATAATTTGTCCTCTGTCAGTGTCTCCTTTGTGTGGCCTCATCAACTTTTCCTAGTTCTTCATTCTGTCAAAGCCTGTGTAATCGTGACCAAGTTATTAAGTATTTCTAACAAAATTTCCTCATCTAGGGCTCTTTAATGATCAGTGACATCAGAGCAGCCAATTACCTAGTACATAATAAGTGCTCAAAGAATGATGGGGGTTAATCATATTTTTATTATTATAATGTGCTGCATGCAGTGCAGCTCTTGAATTTCTCTGGGGGAGGACGGTGGAGAGTGAACAAATGAAGATGAGTCAGAAAGCAAAAAGCTGAGGTCAGTGGAGTCTCCTCCTCTTCCTGGTGAGAGTAAAAGAACCGCCCAATGACTGCAGCGTGTTTATTTATATGCTTGGGAGACTGAAACCTCTCTGTCGAGCAACTTATTTGCCTTGGTTTCTTGGAGCCAGAACAGCTTGTTTGTATGGCTCACCTCAGGTGCTCTGTGTTCTCAGGGCTGGCCTTGATTTATCCCTGCACGTGTGATCAATCTCCAGCTTCAGCCACTCTCCCACAATATCGTTTATTAGTCAGTGCTCACAGGAAAATTTTTCTGGCCCTCAAATTTGATGTTATAAGTACATACCACCTGTTTATACTTCATCATGTTACATGTGGTTTGGTTTGGTTTGGTTTGGTTTGGTATTTTTCTTATTACCTCTAACACTGAGTGAAGCATTGTAGGACAAAACTAGGACATGGCCATAACTTTCATTTCCAAATCTAGAGCATCTGTCAATGAATTTGGAACTCTAAATTTTTTGTGGATATTTTTACTTATTTAGTGGATTACTAGAATACAAAAGTACAAAATAAACATCAATACCATACCTTTTAGAACCAAAGTAAGAATAAAAAGAATCATTGCTAAAGTAAATATTATTCAAAATTAAACTGCTTTTCCATCATTTCAAAGAAAAAGACATGCTGAGGAATTATTTCTCCATTTTTATCTACTCTGGACTTTTTAGTGACACAAAAAAATAAAAGAAAAAAGAGAAGGTGAATAATAGCAAGACATTGAAGAGGTGAAGTGCAGCCCCAGAGCCTCAGCCAACCTGGGACTGGCCTGCAACTCAATGAAATGGAAGAAGTTTTAAGTCAAACACTGAAACATTCTGAAGTGGTAACAACAGAAGTGAAAAAATAAGTAGAAAAGGCTACAGAGGAAAAATGATCTCTCAGGTACAAAAAGAAACGATACTTAAAATCAAAGATATTAGAGAAGACATAAATAAAAGAATAGAAGAACTTAGAAAAAGATGGAGACAAAAAATGGCCAACATAGGAAAGAAATGGAATCCATGAAACAGTTACAAAAAGAGATCCAGTAGATCACAATCTCCAATGAAAGTATATGCAACAGATCAAATGAAGGAAAGATAGAATTTCAAATCTTGAAGACAAAATTGCAGCTAGTGATCATGAAAAGAAAGATATCTTAAAAATAGCAAGAAACCATGAAAAATCAATCCAACAGCTACAAAACAAAGCAAAGAATAACACAAGATTGATTGGGGTAGATGAGAAAGCTGAAGACAGCATAAATGCCTTGACAATTATAAATATATATACATCCAATATGGGAGCATCCAACCATTTAAGGCAGTTATTGGTAGACATGGAAAATCAAATGAGCAATAACATAGAACAGAAGACCTCAATCTCCCATTGTCACAGAGAGACAGATGAACTAGACAGAAAATCAGCAAAGAAATATAAGAGCCAAACCAAACCTGTGGACTTAATAGGCAGAAGCCATACCCAGAGGCCCTGCAGCAGTGGCCAGGAGAGACTTGGCGAGCCCAGCATGGGCCCGGAGAAGAAGCCACGACCCGAGGCTAGGTGCCAGCAGCCTGGAGAGATCCACTGAGCCCAGTGCTGGCCTGGAGAAGAAGCCACACTCCAAGGCTCAGCTACCACCCAGGGAGCACCTGTGAACCACTGCCCAGTGCCTCTCCACCACTTCAGGAACCCCAGAGCAGATGAATCCAGGTGCCTAGTCCAATCCCTGCACCAAGGGACTGGTAAGAAATATAGGAAGCAACTAGAATGTAGCAATGGACTGATTCAGAGAAATACAGGAAAATGTCAAGACCAAGGAGCAAAATACAATCTCAGACCTCTAGCCCAAACAGCAGAAGTTCAGGAGATACAGGCATAGTAGAAATTAGAGGTCACACACCAGAAATTTCTGAAAATATAACAGCTGAAGTAAAGAAGTAATTTAGTTCTTGTGCTGACTGATTAATTTCATATGCCTATGTCTGATGGTCTGGACAGTTACTTTGAAGCTAAAAAGATATATCATGGTAGCCATTGTCAATTTCCTATTATCTTGTTTTGAAGTTCTGTATCACTTTCACTGTTTCGTTTGGTTTTATTCCATTTTATTTGATCTTGTTACATTTAAGGTATGGGCAGCTATTTTGAAGATAAAAAGATACATTATGATAGCCATTGTCAATTACCTATTACCTTGGTTTGAAGTCCTATATTGTTTTCATTTTTTTATTGGTTTTATTCCATTTTGTTTTGGTTGATTTTATTATGTCTGCTGGTATGGGAAGCTATTTTGAAGACAAAAAGAAGCATTTGGTCACCATTGTTGATTTGCTATCCCCAGAGGCCATTGCAGAGATATGGAGAGTGGAGGGGAACAGTGGATGTGGAGGACTGCACTGGCTGGCAGTGAGTGCAGAGGGCTTAGTCCTTCCATGGGGAGACAGCGATTAGCCAGGACCCATTTTGGAAACAGGTGGATAAGCCCAGAACCCAGAGCTGCTGCCAGCTTCCTGTAGCAGCTCCCAGCTGGGTGCAGACCCATGGAAATAGCTTGGGTTGTGGCAAGCCCAATGAGTCTGGTCTCAGGGCAGGCCTGCAGAGATTATCCACTACTCCACCATAAAGCAACTGCTGCCTTGCTGGGATAAATCAGTATGATTTAGGACTCTGTCTCCACAGGTTCTCTACTATGAACCCAGAGAGAATCCTGGAAGTGGACTGCTTGCTTTTCCTTTTCTTTTTCATTTTTTCTCTCTCTCCTTCATTGTTTTTATATGAGTGTGAAAGTGGTTCCTAACCTCTTTGTATCTGCTCTGTTCTTTCTTTTATCTCTTTCATCTCTCTTTTCCTTCAGTCTTCTGCACCAGTTTCCCCAAGGTGACGTGATCCCCCTTTGTCCTCCAACCTTACTTCCAATCTCTTTCTCTTCTTCCACTTCTCTATTTTCTCCTTAATCCATTTTAAATTTGAACCCTCGAGGGCAAAATTGACACATTATGGACTTATATATTGCTTGTAATTATGTGGTTTATTTTACATCTTGTTATATAGTCACAAATCTAGTTCATACAGTTAAAAGTTGCAAATTAAGGGTTAGCTGAGTTTGTTGTTTTCTAGGCTGTGCTTGATGCTATTGGCACCACTAGCCAAAATTAAACAGCTGTTGGTACTGGTATTTCATGACTGACATTGACTAAGGGTCACAGAAAATATGGTGGCACAGTGCCAAAGAACCAGGGACTAGGCCAAACAAGCAAAAACTTCTCATCTCCAACAAGCTGAAGAGGTAACATTCCAACAGACTCAAAACCCCAAAACCAGCTACACCTGGAAGATACCTCAGAGAAGTAATTATCACCTAAGGATCCTAAATACTACCAATAAAGCAACCCACCATAGGCAACTTACAAGCATCACCCCAGGAATTAAACTAAAAAAAATAGAGAAAATGAAATGAGAAGACACTTAAGCAAAATGCAACCCCAGAAATCCAGTTTGCCAAAGGTAAATACAGGGGGCAATAAGGTTAGACAATCTGAAACCCCCCCCACCAGGTCTCTTTGAAGTGCAAACAACAAAACAATTGAATGAGGTTCTGGGAAAAAAATTAAATCAGAAATAATCTCTCAGATAACTACAAAGATCACCAAAATACACACCATGCTTAGTGACATTAGAGCAGACACAGACCAAAAAATAGACTAATTTAAGAAAATTATGGAAGATCAGCATAGGAAAGAAAAGGAACCCATAAAGCAAATTCAAGCAGATATCCAGGAAAATAACACCTCCATTGAAAATATTCAAAGCAGATTAGGCCAGTGTGACAACAGGATCTCAGATACTGGAAAGAAGCTTGCAATTAGTGACCAGGAAAAAACGATTTCTCAAAACTAGCAAGGGACCATGAAAAATCAATTCAACAGCTGCTAGATGAGACAAGAATAGTTTAAGATTAATTGGAGTCAATGAACAAGCAGGAGATACCACAAATGACATTACAAACATGTTCACAGAGATCATGACAGAAAACTTTCCTGATAGAGAAAAAGAATTTGACATACAAATAAGTGAGGCATGTAGAACTCCAATTAGCAATGATAAAAAAAATACAAACAAATGTACAACTAGGCATAGCATAGTCAAGATTCAAGAAATTCAACACAAGAATAGAATCCTAAAGTCTGTTAGAGAAAAGAAACAAATCACCTGTAATGGAAAGCCCATCAGAATTACAGCTGACTTAGCACAAACCTCACAAATCAAAGATAGCTTGGAGTGAAGCACTCCAAGTTCTAAAGGAAAACAACTTTCAACACAAATTAATGTATCCCACAAAACTATCTTTCAAAATTGATGGAAAAATAAGATACTTGCATGACAAAGAACATCTGAGGAAATTTACGACCACCAAACCAGCACTCCAAAATATTCTGAAGGACATTCTAGAAAGAGATAACAAGGGCTACCCAACAGAAGTAATCCACCAGGGAAGACAATTAGAGGAAGGGGAAAAAGTTTAAAAATGAGAATGTCAACAACAGGAAAATGACATGACAAGGATAAGTCAATACATTTCAGTTATAACCATCAATGTTAATGGTCTTAATTCACCAGTCAAAAGACACCGACTGGAAGAATGGATCAAGAAGCAATATCCAACAATATGCTGCATACAAGAAACATATTTAATTCAAAAAGAAATGCATACAGTAAAAGTCAAAGAATGGAAAAATATACTCCATGTGACAGGAGCCCAGAAAAAAGCAGGAGTAGCTATTCTACTTGCAGACAAAAAGAATTTCAAGCCAAAACTGATTAAGAGAGATGAAGAAGGTCACTACCTCCTCATACAGGGAACAATCCAAGAGAGGTAACAATAATAAATATGCATGTTACAAATACCAGTGTACCCAACTATATAAAAGAATCACTAACAGATATGAAAAATCAAATAAGCCCTAATACAGTTGTATTGAGAGACCTCAATACCTCACTGTCACAAAAAGACAGATCAACTAGACAAAAAATCAATAATGAAATATTAGAACTAATTCAAACTTTTGAACAAGTGGACTTACTAGATATCTATAGATTTTTCTACTCCATACTATTAGAACATTCTTCTCTGCTGAACATGGGATAGTCTCAAAAATAGACCATATACTAACTCATAGAACATGCTTAAGTAAATGCAAAGGAATTACAATTTCCCATGCATACTATCAAACCACAGTGCAATGCAATTGGAAATCCATGCCAAAGGAAACCACAAGAACTTCATAAACACGTGGAAATTAAATAGTACCCTACTGAACAATCAGTGAGTCACAGATGAAATTCAAGAAGAAATCAGACAGTCCTTACACTTGAATGATAATGGCAATACAACATGCCAGAACTTGTGGGACACAATGAAAGCACTCTTAAGAGGAAAATTCTAGCAGCAAATAACCATATCAGGAAAACAGATCAAGATTTAAAGAAATCATTACAAAGAATCAATGAATCAAAGAGTTGGTTCCTTGAAAGATTAATAAAATTGACAAAACGTTAACCAACCTTATCAAAAACAGGAAAAAAAAAGACTCAAATCCACTCAGGAAGGAAAAGGGTGAAATCACAACAGACTCTACAAAAATCCAGAAAATCATCTATAACTAATTTTAAGACTTGTATTCTAGTAAGATGGAAAATGCAGAAGAAACAGACAGGTTCCTAGATACATACAAATTAACAAAGTGGAACCAAGAAGATATAAAAGTTCTAAATAACCCAATATTAATCAATGAAATCAAAGATGTAATTAAGGCTCCAGAGGCTCTGAACTCTTTGCAGCCAGATGCAAGGTCCAGGTGATGTCACACTCTGGGGTGTGCTCCGCCTAGCTGCCTGGGTCCTAGAAGTCTCGGCCCCCACCCAGTAAGGCAGAGGCTCCAGCAGCACACTCCAGGAGTGCACCCTCACTAGCTGCACAGAGGATCCAGCTCTACCCAGTCCCATGTCTCAGCACAACCCACCAGAGGAACACCTGGCCAGCCTTGTGGGACACAGAGGTACTGAACCCAGCACAGCCCAGAGCCCCACAAATGCTCATCAGGGACGGGCCAGCATAGCTGCAGGGCCTTAGAGAACTTGAGCTCTGCCCATCAGAGCACAAGGCACGAGCTCCATTGTTCAGGGGTGCAGCCAGCACAGCAGGTCCTAGAAGTTGCAAATCCACCCAACCAGGAGCAAGGCCCCAGCACTATATGCCTTGGACTCGCCTGGGCTTGCCCACACTCCAGAGGCTCTGAAATCCTCACAGCCAGACACAAGGTCCAGGTGGGACAATACTCCGGGGTGTGCTCTGTCTAGCTGCCTGGGACCGGGAGATTCCAAACTCCACCCAGCCAGGCTGAAGTTCCAGTGACACAACCCAGGACTGCATCTCTGCTAGCCACCTGCATTACGGAGGTTCTGAATGCTACACAGCCAGGTTGTAGGCCCTGGCAACAAGCTCCAGGGGTGTGACCCTGCTAGCTACAGGGAGGTTACAAACTTTTTCCAGCCAGCATGCCAGAGCAACCCAACAAAGTACATCAGGGGAACACACAGCCAGCCTCATAGACCACAGAACACAAGGGTCCAGTGCCATAATCTGGGGTATGCCCCGGCTAGCCACAGGGATATTGGAGGATTGAAGCTCTACTAACCACAGTGGCCCAATATAATTCATCAGGAGGCTGCCTGCCCAGCCACACAGTTCCCAGAAGAAAATGACAAAACAAAAGACCAAGAGGCAGTCTCAATTGTCCAGCCCACTGAGAACAAACCCAAGAGACACTGAAATTGAAGACACTGGGAGTCACACAACTGAACTTTCTGAAATGATAGCAAATGAAGTAAAGAAACAACTCCATAAAGCTATAGAGAAACTCAATTCAGAAATTGTCTCTCAGCTAAAAAATGAAATGAAAATCATTATGAAAGAAATGTTGTGTGTATCTAAAAAAGATCAAGATAAAAAATAGAAGAACATAAGAAAATGATGGAAACTTTGAATGAACAATATAAGACACAAATAGAATGCATGAAACAGATTCAAAGGGAAATTCAGGAAATGAAAAATTCCATGGAAAGTTTGAAAAACCGCTTGAATGAAGCTGAAGATAGAATCTCAGATCTTGAAGACACAATGGGAGCTTATGATCACAAGAGAAAAGATCTCTTAAAAATAATAAGGAACCAAGAAACAACAATTCAACAGCTGCAAGACAAAGCCAAGAGAAATAACATAAGATTAATGGGCATAAATGAAAAAGCAGGGGCCAATACTAATAACTTGCAAAGTCTATTTGCAGAAAAAATAGCAGAAAACTTTCCAAACATGGGAAGAAAATCTGAAATACAGGTAACTGAGGCATACAGAACCCCAATTAACCGTAACCAAAATAAATCTTCACCCAGACATATAATAATAAGGGTATCAGAAATACAGCACAAGAACAAAATACTAAAAGCTGTCAGAGAAAAGAAATGGATCACCTATGAAGGAAAGCCTATCAGAATCATGGCAGACTTCTCAACACAAACCTTTAAGTCAAGAAGAGCTTGGAGTGAAGTATTTCAAATACTGAAAGAAAACAACTTTCAACACAGATTCATGTACCCTGCAAAACTATCCTTAAAAATTCATGGAGAAATGAGATACTTTCATAACAAAGAATAACTGAAGAAATTTAGGATCACCAAACCAACACTACAAAGAGAACTGAAAGACACTCTAGAAAGAGAATAAGAGACCTACAATCTTAAGAACAATAACAAAAGGAAACCATTAAGCAGGGCAAATAATTAAACAGAAACTGTAGAAAACCAACAACAGAAAGATATCACAACGGGGATGAGCCAGTACATATCAGTTATATCAATCAATGTAAATGGTCTCAACTCACCAATAAAAAGAAACAGACTAGCAGAGTGGGTTAAGAAACAAAATCCAACAATATGCTGTGTACAAGAAACACATCTCACTCAAAAGGAAATTCACAGACTAAAAATCAAAGGCTAGAAAACAGTACTCCATGCAACAGGAATCCAGAAAAAAGCAGGGATAGCTATTATGTTTGCAGACAATGCAAACTTCGAACAGAGAATGATCAAAAGAGATAAAGGAGGTCACTATATACTTGTTAGCAGAAAACTTCAAGAAGAAGAGATCACAATCATAAATATATATGCACCGAATATGGGAGCACCCAACTATGTAAGACAATTCTTAATAGACATGAAAAACCAAATAAACAATAATACAGTTATAATCGAGAACCTTAACACCCCGCTGTCACAGGGAGACAGATCAACCAAACAAAAAATCAGCAAAGACATAACAGAACTGAATCAAACTTATGAACAAATGGACCTAGTAGATGTGTACCAAGTATTCCACCCATCAACATCAGAATACACATTCTTCTCAGATGCACGTGGGTCATTCTCTAAAATAGATCATATACTGGTCCACAAAACATGCTTGAGTAAATGCAAAGGAACTGAAATAATTCCATGCATATTATCTGACCATAGCACTGTAAAATTGGAAATGAATGACAAAAAAACCTACAAAAACCTCATAAACACATGAAAATTAAATGATACCCTCCTAAATAACCAATGGGTCACAGAAGAAGTTAAAGAAGAAATTAAACAATATCTACAATTGAACGAAAATGCAAATACAAATTACCAGAACCTGTGGGACACAATGAAAGCAGTCCTCAGAGGGAAATTTATAGTACTAAACTCCCACATCAGAAAAATGGAGAGAACACACATGAACAACCTAATGCTGCACCTCAAGCTTCTAGAAAAAGAAGAGCAAGACATGTCCAAAGCCCAAAGAGGGGAAGAAATTATCAAGATCAGAGCAGAAACTAATACAGTTGAAACTAAGAAAACAATACAAAGAATTAATGAATCAAAGAGTTGGTTCTTTGAAAGAGTAAATAAAATGGATAAACCTCTAGCCAACCTTGTCAAAAAGAGGAAAGAAAAAACTCAAATTCATGCATTAAGAAATGAAAAGGGTAAAATCACTACTGACCCTGTGGAAATACAGAAGATTATCAACAGCTACTTCAAAAACCTTTACATACGTAGATTCAATCACATGGAAGAAATGGACAGATTCCTATGAATTACCAAAGCTGAATCAAGAAGATGTAAAACTGCTGAGTAACCCAATTTCAGCTAATGAAATTGAAAGTGTAATTAGAACCCTACCAACAAAGAAAAGCCCAGACCCTGATGGTTTCACCCCTGAATTCTACAAGAAATTTAGGGAAGACTTAATGGCAACACTCTTCAAACTCTTCAGTGAAATTGAAAGGGAAGTAAGTCTCCCTAACTCATTCCTGGAAACAAGCATTACCCTAATACCAAAACCAGACAAAGACCCAACCAAAAAAGAAAATTACAGGCCAGTCTCCCTCATGAACATAGACGCAAAAATCCTCAATAAAATACTGGCAAATAGAATACAGAAAGTTATCAGAAAGATTATACACCATGATCAAGTGGGATTTATCCAGGAATGCAGGGATGGTTCAACATAATGAAATCAATAAATGTAATACACCATATCAACAGGGCCAAGGACAAGAACCACTTGATCATTTCAATAGATGCAGAAAAAGCTTTCGAAAAAATCCAATATCCATTCATGATAAAAAGCCTGCATAAAATCAGAATAGATTGTCTCTACCTCAACCTGATAAAAGTCATATATCATAAACCAACAGCCAACATCTTACTGAATGAAGAAAAACTGAAAACTTTCAACCTAAAATCAGGAACAAGACAAGGATGTTCATTGTCACCATTCCTATTCAATATATTTCTGGAAATATTAGCCAGGGCAATTAGACAAGAGAAAGAAATAAAGGGAATAAGGATAGGAAAGGAAGAAGTAAAATTATCATTATTTGCAGATGATATGATACTCTACATAGAAGACCCCCAAAAATCCATTGACAGACTTCTTGATGTAATAACCAAATTCAGTAATGTAGCTGGATACAAGGTGAACACTCAAAAATCAATAGCATTCCTGTACACAAACAACAAAGCCACTGAGAGAGAAATAAGAGAAACCACACCCTTCACTATAACATCCAAAAAAAATGAAATACTTAGCAATCAATCTAGCAAAGGAAGTAAGAGATCTATACAGTGAAAATTACATTACTCTAAAGAAGGAAATTGAAGAATTCAGAAAATGGAAAGACATTCTCTGTTCATGGATAGGAAGAACAAACATCGTGAACATGGCCATTCTCCCAAAATTATTATAAAGATTTAATGCAATCCCAATCAAAATACCACTTGCCTACCTCACAGAGCTAGAGAAAGCATTCTTGAAATTCATCTGGAACCAGAAAAGACCAAGAATACCAAAGGCAATTCTAGGCCACAATGGGAAGGCAGGAGGCATCACAATCCCTGACTTGAAACTATACTACAAAGCTACTGTGATAAAATCAGCATGATACTAGAATCAAAATAGACCTGAAGATCAGTGGAATACGTTAGCAGAAATAGCCACAACTACAAACACACTCAGCCACCTCATCTTTGACAAAGGGGCCAAACATGTACATTGGAAGAAAGATAACCTCTTTAACAAATGATGCTGGAAAAACTGGCTTTCTATATGCCATAAACTAAAACTAGATCCATGTCTATCACCATGCACTAAAATAAAGTCAAAATGGATCAAAGATCTGAATATTAAAACAGAGACACTAAACTTACTAGAACACAGAGTAGGTAAAAATCTTGATGACACAGGAGTAGGCAGAGAGTTCATGAACAAAAATCAAATTGCACGGGAAACACTTCCCAGAATCAACAACTGGGATCTCATCTTACTAAAAAGTTTTTTGCATATCAAAGGAAATCTCCAACAGAGTGAAAAGAAAACCCACAAACGGGGACAATGTCTAAGCCAATTGTCCATCAGACAAAGGACTTCTATCTAAAGCATATAAAGAATTAGAAGAAATCAGGCCCTTAAAATTCAAGGACCCAATCCAAAAATGGGCATCTGAGATGAATACACACTTCTCAGAGAAAGAAATACAAATGGCAAATAAATATATGAAAAAATGTTCAACATCAATGGTCATTTGGGGAATGCAAATTAAAACAACACTGAGATTCCATCTCACCCCAGAAAGAATGGCCAAGATTAAAAAATCAACCAACAACAAATGCTGGAGGGGCTGTGGGGAAAAAGGAACACTTCTCCACTGTTGGTGGGAGTGTAGACTGGTACAACCACTGTGAAAATCAGTGTGGAGATTCCTCAAGAAGCTAGGATTAGAGATCCCATTCAACCCAGCTATCCCACTTCTGGACATTTTCCCAGAAAAGTGATATTTGTGCACCCATGTTTATAGCACCCCAATTTGTAATAGCCAGATCTTGGAAACAACCCAAGTGCCCATCAGTCAAAGAATGGATAATAAAGATGTATTCTTTATCACAATGGAGTACTACTAAGCTATTAAGAAAGATTGCATTTAGACTTTTATAAGTCAATGGACACAACTTGAGACCATACTCATAAGTGAGATAAATCAAACCCACATGTGTAAATACCATATTGTCTCCCTAGTGTAAGAAACTGAAAAGGTATGTATGATCCAAAATCTATAATAAATACTATGTAAGGGTAAAAAACTGCTCGAAGAGCAAAAGTAATTGGGAAGGGAAAAGGGGGAAAGAAGGAATGGAAAAGGAAAAGATATAAATCTGTATATATGTATATGTAGGATAACTAAAATGAACATACTGCTGAATGTATTGGTTATTGAGAAAGAACAGTTAATACTCATATGATTAGATCAGTTTTACATGTCTATATCTGTTAATGTAAGCAACCATTTTGAAGATAATGATACGCAGTTTTGCAACCATTGTCAAGTTTCTATCATCCTGTTTTGTAAACCTATAACGTTATTGTTGTGCATTTTCTCTAGTCATTTGTTTTTCTCTTTTGCTTTTTGTCTTTCTTATAGGTGTCTTTTTTTCTCTTAAATAAAAAAAACAAAGACGTAATTAAAAACCTATTAACAAATTAAAGCCCAGGTCCTGACAGATTCACTGCTGAATTCTACAAGAAATTTAGAGAACACCTAACACCACTACTTTTCAAACTCTTTAATGAAATTGAAAGGGAAGCAATACTTCCAAATTCATTCCTGGAAGCAAGCATTACCCTGATACCAAAACCAGAGAAGGATCCAACTAAGAAAGAGAATTACATGCCAGTTTCCCTAACAAACATTGATACAAAAATTCTAAATAAGATACTGGTAAACAGACTGTAGCAAATCCTCAAAAAGATTGTACACCATGATCAAATGGGATTCAACCCAGGGATGCAGTGATGGTTCAACATACATAAATCCATAAATGTAACACACCTTATTAACAGAGCCAAGGACAAAAACCATATGATCATCTCAATAGATGCATAAAAAGCTTTTGATAAAGTCTAGCACCCATTCATGATAAAAATCCTACAGAAAATTTGAATAGATGATCTTTATCTCAATCTGATAAAAGTCATCTATATCAAACCAACAGCCAATGTCATACTAAATGGACAAAAATTTAAAGCTTTCATTCTAAAATCAGGAACAAGACAAGGATGTCCACTGTCTCTACACTTACTCAGCATAAGCTGGAACAATTAACAAGAGAAAGAAATAATAGGAATAAAGATAGGAAAGAAAGAAGTTAAACTATGGTTATTAGCAGATGACAAGATACTGTACTTAGAAGACCCCAAAAACTCCACCAAAAGACTTCTAGATTTAATAAGCAAATTCAGTAACATAGCTGCTTACAAAGTCAACACTCAAAAATCAATAGCTTTCCTGTACATGAATAACAAACTCACTGAGGGAAAAATCAGGGAAACAATAACTTTTATGATAGTATCCAAAAAAAGATGAGATACCTAGGAAACAATCCAACAAAGGATGTAAAAGATCTCTATATTGAAAACTACAGTACTCTGAAAAGGAGATTAAAGAGGATATTAGAAAGTAGAGAGATATCCTGTGCTTTTGAGTAGGAATAACCAATATAGCAAAAATGGCCATACTTCCAAAACTGTTATACAGATTCAGTGCAATCCCAGTCAAAATTCCAATAGCATATCTTGTGGAATTAGAGAAAGCAATCCTTAAAATTCACCTATAACCAGAAGAGACCTAGAATAGCAGAGACAATACTGAGCAACAAAAACAAGACAGGGGGCATCACAACCCCTGACTTGAAATTATACTATAAATTTACTGTAGGAGAACCCACCATGCTGGGTCAAGGAAGATCCAACCAGAAGACAACTAGCCAGCCTTCCTGGTGAGTGGTGTGAGCGGCTCAGACTCCAGAAAGAGAAAGATCAGCACCTCCCATGAGCCTTCAGGTGCACGGGCTGAGAATCAACACGCCACCCTACCATTAAGCAACCTGCTGGTTCAGACGACCAGCTAAGTTGATAGTAACTAAGGTACATAAAGTAACTAAATGTTTGTATTGTTTAGTTGAGTTTGCAGGCCTGGGGCCGGCAGACTGAGCATCTCTTGGGAGGAGATGTAGCAAATATGGGGGATTTCCTTCTATCTTGTCTCTGAGGCCCACTATTGTTCTCACTGTTTTGCTTTATTCAATATTCTGTTTTGGTTTGTTTTACTTTATTTTGTTTTTGGTTTGAATTTGCTATGCCTGATGGAATGGACAACTATCATGAAGATAATTGTTTTCCTAGTATCCTGCTTTGAAGTTCTGTACCAATTCTACTGCTTTGTTTTGATTGACTTTGTTCTGTTTTGTTTTGTTGGATTTTGATATCTTTAAAATAAAATTTAAAAACATAGAGCTACTGTGATAAAATCAGC
Organism: Dasyprocta punctata; assembly: GCA_004363535.1. NCBI lineage: Eukaryota > Metazoa > Chordata > Mammalia > Rodentia > Dasyproctidae > Dasyprocta > Dasyprocta punctata. The sequence goes on from RJWM01030590.1 coordinate 18,797, forward strand.
ATAGTATTGGCAAAAAACAGACCCGAAGATCAATGGAAGAGATTAGAAAATGTAGAAAAAACTCCCGACACACTAAACCACCTTATGTTTGACAAAGGTGCCAAACACATTCACTGGAAGAAAGATAGCCTCTTTAATAAATTGTGCTGGGAAAACCGGTTCTACACATGCCAAAGGTTAAAACTGAACCCATATATTTCACCATGTACTAACCTAAAATCAGAATGGATCAATGATCTTAATATTCAAACAGAAACATTATTTCTGCTGGAAGACAGAGTAGGAAAAACTCTTGAAGACACTGGTGTAGGCAAAGACTTTATGAACAAAACCCAGATTGTACAGAAACTATTGCAAAGAATCAACAAATGGGATCTTACCCTACTAAAAAGCTTTTGCACAGCAAGAAAAACCATCAACAGAGTGAAGAGACAGCACACAATGTGGGAGAAAATGTTTTCCAGCTGTTCCTCAGACAAATGATTGCTATCAAGAACATATAAAGAACTCAAAAACATCAGTCCTCCCATATTTAAAGACCCAATCCAAAAATGGGCATCTGAGATAAATGCACACTTCTCAGATGAAGAAATACAAACAGCAAATAAATGCATGAAAAAATGCTCAGCATCACTGGTCATTTGACAGGTGCAAATTAAAACAACACTGAGATTCCACCTCACACTGGAAAGATTGACTAGTATCAAGAGATCAACCAATAACAAATGCTGGAGGGGCTATGGGGGAAAAGGAGCCCTTCTTCACTGTTGGTGAGAATGCAGACTTATGTAACTACTGCAGAAATCAGTATTAAGATTAGAGGTCCCATTCAACCCAGCTATTTCCCTTCTGTGTATCTTCCCAAAACAATTAAAAACATCATACCACAGTGATATATGTGCACCCATGTTTATAACAGCACAGTTTATAATAGCCAGATCTTGGAAACAACCTAAATGCCCATTGACTGAGGAATGGATAAAAAAAAATGTGTTATTTTTAGACAATGGAGTACTACTCAACCATGAAGAATGATAAACTGGACACTTTTATAGGCAAATGGATGCACCTTGAGAACATACGCCTTAGTGAAATAAATGAGACACACATGTATAAACATCATATTGTTTCATTAGTTGACAAAATGAAAGAAATAACACAAGTATATATGTGTGTATATGTACATAAAAAATAGTTAAGATGGTTATACTACTAATTTCTCTGAGTTCTCTGAAGAGAAAGATTTCTATTGATATTGTTTAGACAATTGATTACAAATGTCTTGTGCCCTGGGTGAATGATTTGGGGATGACAAAGCACAATGTATGTACCATTGTTACTCCCAATTAAAGTACTTAAAATTTTGTAGTTTTTTTCTTCTTTTTTCTTTCTTTTTATCTATGAATAAAATGGATTGGAAAATAATTGTAAACATATAGGCAGCAAACACTGACACACCCAACTTCATAAAATAAACACTACTAGAGATTAAAAATCATATAAGCAATACAATTATAGTGTATTAATTAAACAACCTTCTGTCAGGCCTCATGGGATGCCCTTAGGAGAGAGGAAGAGAGATGATTACAAACATGTATTAAAAAAATAGTAAAATAAAAATTCAGTAGAAAGTCTTATCAATAGATAGGATCAAGCAGGAGACAGAATTTCAGGACTTGAAAGTGAAGTTGAGGAACTATTACAGGAAGACACTAAGAAAGAAAATAAAAACACAGAAATTATGAGTAAAACATCCAAGAATCCTGGAACGTAGTCATCAGACAAATCTTCAGACTTACCAGAAACACTAAAAGCCAGGTGGGCATAGAATGATGTATTTCAAGGCCTGAAAGAAAATAACTGCCTGCCCAGAAAATCATAGTCTTCAAAATTAAAGGAAAATTAAAGACATGCTAAGATAAAGAAAAGCTAAATAAATTCATGACCACTAAACTAGCATTACATAAAATAATCGAAGGAATTCTACACACAAAAGATGAAAAGTAGGCAAGTTAGAATTAGGAAGAATCAAACATTACAAAACAAAATGACAGGAATTAGTACATAATTTTGTACAATAATTCTGAATGTTGGTCTTAATTCTCCAATTATTATACATAATTTTGTATAATAACTCTGAATATTAATGGTCTTAATTCTCTAATTACAGATGGTAAGTTGAACTTTAAAAAATAAGACCCATCTCCTTGATGCTTGCAAGAAACACAGCCTACTATCAAAGGCATACAAAGATTGAAAGTGAAAGAATAGGGAAAAAATACTCTATGTAAATGGAACCTGAAAGTAGGCACATCAGCAATACTCATATATGAAAAAACAACTTCAACACGAAATTAATGTGACAAGAAAAACAAGATCACTATATATTTGTAAAGGGATAAGTACAGCAAGAGAACATAACAATTGCATGTATATAATTGCTGCATCCAAAACTATCATTGCTCAACATAAAGAGACACATAAGTCCCAATTCAATACAGCATGTGACTTCCATACTTCGTTCTCACCAATAGACATGTTATCCAGACAAAAGTCAACAAGGAAACATCAGTTGTTTTGCATCATAGGTCAAATGAATTTAAAAGATGTATACATAACATTCCATCCAATAACTACAGAAAACACATTCTTCTTGGAAGCTCATTAAGCATCATTAAAAATAGATACATTTTAAACCATAAAGCAAGACTTAAGACACAAAAATTATGATAATTTTTGCAGTTTACCTTATCATTATAAACTGAAATTAGAAATCAACAGCAAGAGAATCATAGAAAACACAAGAGATTCAGAATAACCAAAGCAATCCTAAGCCAAAACATCAAGGTTGGAGGGCACCACAATATCCAGCTTTAAGTTATATTACAAAGACATAGTTACAAAAACAGCATGGTACAGACACAAAAAGATATGGTGACAAATGGAAGATGGAAACAAACCCATACAGCTACAACCTTCTATTTCTAAAGAAAGGAGTCAAAAATATATACTGGAGAAAAGACAGCTTCTTTACAAAATGATGCCAAAAAAACTGAATACCCACATGTAGAAGATTGAAATTAAATCTCTATCACCCTGTACAAAAGCCAATTCAAAATGAATCAAAGACCCAGGTATAAGATCTAAAACCTCAAAACTGCTAAGAGAAAAAAATACTTGAAATTATTGAAGCTATAGGCACAGGCAAAGATTTTCTGATTAGGACTCTAAAAACGTGGGAAATTATAACAGAAATCAATAAGTAGGACTACAGTAAATTTGAAAGTTTCTGCACATCAATGAAACAACCAACAGAATGAAGAGATGGCCCACAGGGTGCATGAAATTTCTGCCAGCTACACTTCCAATAGATGATTAATATCTAGAACATATACAGAACCCAAAAACCTCCAAATAATCAAATAGCTCATTCAATAAATTAATAAAAAGTTGAGTGGACACTTCTCAAAAGGAGTAATACAAATGACCAATAAATGTATAAAAAGCATTCAATAATTTGAGTCATTAAAAAATGCAGATCAGAGGCATAGCTGTTGGGCTGAACTTGCAGTCAGAACCAGGGTCAGGTCCACGTCACTCGCGCTGCCCTGCCTAGTTCCCTGGGACCCGGAGGCCTTGGCCCCCACCCAGTTAAGGAGGAGGCTCCACCCGCACGCCCCGGGAGGCCGCCCTTCCTTGCTGTGCACGGGACCCAGCCTATCAGGTCCCATGATCCTGCACTCCGCAAGAATCAGCGCGAACCTCAGGTGAACGCCGGCCAGCCAGGCAGGACACAGAGGTACGCAGCCCAGCCCAAATCAGCCCAGGACCCCAGAACTGCTCACTGGGAACTTAGCAACATAGCTGCAGGGACCTGGAGAGCTTGGGGCCTCCCCCCCCAGAGTGCAGAGCACACTCCAGCTCCATTCTTCAGTGGAGCGGCTCGAGCGTGTGCCATCCCACAGCTCGGGTGCAGACCCTGCCACCCAGCAGGGTTGCTCCCGGCACTGTAGGCCTGGGACCTGCCCAGGCATGCCCCGCAGGCATAGCTGTTGGGCTGAACTTGCAGTCAGAACCAGGGTCGGGTCCATGTCACTCGCGCTGCCCCGCCTAGCTCCCTGGGACCCGGAGGCCTTGGCCCCCACCCAGTTAAGGAGGAGGCTCCACCTGCACGCACCGGGAGGCCGCCCTTCCTTGCTGCGCACGGGACCCAGCCTACCGGGTCCCATGATCCTGCACACCGCAAGAATCAGCACAAACCTCAGGGTAACGCCGGCCAGCCTCGCAGGACACAGAGCTACATAGATTCCAGAAGAAAATGACAAAATGAAAGACCAAGAGGCAGTCTCAGTCCCCCAGCCCACAAAGAACAAACCCAAGAGACACTGAAATGGAAGACATTGGGAGTCACACAAATGGACTTTCTGAAATGATAGAAAATGCAATAAAGAAACAGCTTGATGAAGCTATAGAG
>RJWM01030591.1:0-23258 GCA_004363535.1 Dasyprocta punctata
GACCCCGGAAGGCAGTCCATGTTTAGTCCTGATCCGTGCCTGTGCCGCTCGGGCCGGGCGGGGGCCCCGCGAGGAGCCCCTCTCGTTCTCCTCCAAGGTCCCAGTCAGGACCCCGGAAGGCAGTCCATGTTTAGTCCTGATCCGTGCCTGTGCCGCTTGGGCCGGGCGGGGGCCCCGCGAGGAGCCCCTCTCGTTCTCCAGAAACTATATTAGGATATTAAGCATTGCTGTAGTGGTAAAAACTCAAAAATTTGGGAAGAAATGAGTCATACAGAAACTTGGAAGGAAGAAGTAAAGTATCTTTGCTTATAGTTGATATGAATGAATACCTGGACAGCCAAAGAGATTCAAACACCATAAAACAAACAAGAGAGCTCAGTAGACAAACATTGTATAAAAGTTAATATATAAAAGCCATAGAACTGCACCAAATGATCAAAACTGATGGCAGAGTGGACAGCAGAAAATTGGATTTTAAATAAGTAATCCATAAGATCTTGGGTTAACCCAAAAACACTTGAATTAAAAAGGGAAATTAAAATTTTATGAAAAAAAACCTTACAAATGCTGTTGAGAGACTTTGAAGAATCTTTAAACAAATGGAAAGTCATATACAACATTCTTAGATTAAAAGACATAATAATTGTATGTCAATTATTCTCACATTAACCTGTAATTGAGATCCAATAGGGCTTTTTTTTCCTTTGCCTTCAAAGGCAGACAAGTAGATTTTAGAATTTAAAGAGAAAACACTTAAAAGGGGGAAAGTGCTGGATATAAAGAATAATGGCAGTAGCAAGTACATTCAGATATGAAAATACACTAATGTAAGTATTGGCTGATTTAAAATTGTATTACTGGTACATAAATCAAGAAATCAATAATTTAGAATGAAAAATCAATAAGTAGAATGCAAAGTAAAATGTCCCTTAATCAATTATGATGGTAACACTTCAAACCAATGAGAAAAAATAGATTATTCGATATTTGTTGTTGACAGTTTGCATTTATCTGGGAAAAAAATAAGTTTCAGCCCTAACTCCAACTAAATAAATCCAACATAATCAGTCTCAAAAGAAGAAACATAAAAGAAAGCATCATAAAAATACTAGAAAGACAAGAATACTTTTCATTAAGAAGTAGAATTGGGAAAACATTTTGAACTAGTACAGGAGCACCATTCGCGGACTGCGGGGGGAGAGAACAAGGTTTCACCAAGAAGCTGGTTTGCCCTCCCTGCAAACCAGCACCACGCAAGGGCTGCTGCTAGCCAGGGGACAGCCAGACCCCAGCCCCTTCCATCCCCATGCTGATAAGTGACCAGTTGATCTGGAGAAACACAGGCTGTGATGATAGCTATTGAGGTGAAATGCAATTTGATGCTTGTGGTGTTTTGGTGTTTCACTGACCTTGCAGGTCTAGGGCCAGTGGTCTGATCATCTGTTCAGAGGATAGCGGTACACAGTGTAGCATCTAGGGGGGATCTCCTTCTGAAGGTGATAGCCATTGTTAATTCCCTATTATCTTGTTTTGAAATCCTGTGTTATTTCCATTGTTTTGTTAGGTTTTGTTCTGTTTTGTTTTGTTTTTGTTATATCTGATGGCATGAGCAGCTATTTCAAAGATAGCAAGATATATTATGGCAACCATTTTGGATTTGCTGTTGTCTTGTTTTGAAGTCCTTTATTGCATTCATTGCTTTGTTTTTATTGATTCTGTTCTGTTCTGTTCTGTTTGATTTTTACTATGTCTGAAGGTACATGCAGCTATTTTGAAGACAAGAGGCATTATGTTAACTATTTATTGTTGATTTTGTATTGTTTTGAAGTCCTGTGTCACTTACACTAGTTTGATTTGATTGGTTTTATTCTGTTTTATTTTCCTTGGTTTTATCTTCTTTAAAATAAAAAAAATTTTAAAAAATTAAAAATGAACTAGTACACAAAACTCAAAGCTGTAAGATTATTGATCAAATGATGTGCACAAATACGATATGTTCTGCTTGAAAATAAAGGATAATTAAAATTGAAAAAAGGATACAAAATAATTGCTCCTTTTACATATGTAAAAGGTATTATATATTCCTAGCATACATGTGTACAAAGACAAAGTATGTACTAAAAATGAGCAAAAGACAAGAAGAAATATTGTAGTGCAATAGGAATAGAATGTCAGAACAGTTGCTGAGACCCATTCTTCATTAAAAGACTTAAATGAAATCCAGTGACAGTGTCTATTCATCAGACTTGATAAGCAGTTGCAGAAGATATGTTTCATACATGACTGGTGGCAGTGCAATTTGTTCCGACTCCCACAGAAAAATAAAATTCTTCCTTATTGAAAATTAAAAGTTCACATACTCTTTGACTAAAACATCCACTTTTGATAAACTCACAACTAATTCAGTGAGGCATGAATGTGATTATTACAAGGTGGTTTGTAATGGAAACATAGACATTTCCTGACTTGTGATGGTTTGGTTTACTATTTTCAACTTTATTATGGTGCAGAGGCAATATTCAATTGAAATCATCTTGGGATTTTGAATTTTGAGCTTTTCCCTGGCTTCAGAAGATTGACTGGATGGAGTCTGGTGATGATGGGCAGCAGCATGGGTTCTCAGCTCAGAGGCAGCCACACTGACAGGAAGGGAAACGAGTGACACCCTGCAGTGTACAGTGTTGCTTTGTGTTTTTGTATCGCATCGTGTGTCTCTGTGTAAGATAACCAATACTTTAGTATAACATAGGCTTCATGTTAGATGATTTTACCCAGCTATATGATGATAAAAATCTTTCTGAGAAAGTCTAAGTTAGGTTAGGCTAAGCTGTGATGTTAGGTGTATTACAGAAGGACTGTTTTAAAATCCATGATAAATGGAGATGGAAATTATATGTGTGTATATATTAATTAATTAATTAATTACTCATTCATTCATATAAACTCCAAATCAATCATTATGCCTGATGGTGGGTTAGGTGTATTAAGCACAATTTTGGCTTATGACTTTTTCAACTTTTGATAGGTTTATCAGGATGTAACAGCATTGCAAATTGAGGAGCACCTGTATATTAGAGAAGAAGCAATTCTTTTTGATACATAGCTGGCAACTGACAGGAATATATGTTGTAATTTGGACCTGCAGTGTCCCCCAGGGGCCTGGGTTACAGGCTTGCTCTCTAGCTTAGCATTACTGGGAGCGGATGGATCCTCCAGTAGGTGGGGTCTGCTGGGAGTAAGTTAGGTCAGTGGGTCTTTGAATGGGGCATTGGGACCCCAGTCCTGTTTGGCTCACTTGTGAGCCATGAGGTGAATATTTTTGGTCCCCCACTTGCTCCCCACCATGATGTGCTGATTCATCACAGCCTCACAGCCAATCAGTTATGGACCGAAATCTCCAACATTGGGAGCCAAACAAAACTTTATGATTTGATTATCTTAGGTGTTTGTTACAGCAGTGGAAAGCTGTAACAAACACAGTCAGGCAGGGCCCTGAAGCAGCTGGAGGCGTTGAGGCCCTAAATTCAAGGTCTTCTTTGCCAACTGGAGCAGCCTTTTCCCTCTCAGTAGAAACGGCCTCTTGATCCCAATCTCAGCTGACCCTGAACCGCCTGAGCAAACTGTGATGGGTGCCCTGAGGCGTGAGCCTGATTTTCTTCAGGATCCACATACACCATCCTTCCTAGCTTACAGGTCTATAAGCTTTCCAAAGTCCCGACAGTTCCCTAAAAGTGAGACATAAAACGTACAAAGTGATTCATGAGAAGATGTGCTAGATATCAATCAAACTAGTTGTTTTTTAATGTATATTGACCAAAACTTAGAGAATATATGTGAGAGGAGTTATGCCAGGTTTAGACTGATGGAGACAGGAACACAAGGCTGAAGCAGGCTGAATCTTTTTACCTGGGCCCACTAAGCAGGGATTCTGCGTGAAATGATGCTGTTTGGAAGCAAGAAAGAGCTCTAACAGCTTGGCCACCTGAAACGTGGGCCAAAGGCGAGCCATAGTGAGAGAGTCAGAAAGGCCGGGTACACCTGGTTTAATGCAGAAGGAGGCATTTTAAAGGGAAAAGACTGAAATGTTGTTAGAGTAGGTTTGTAATTTCCGGCTCACTTCCACACCCTGGAGTGGTCCAGAAGACACACCTTTCACCATGATTGTGAGAAATAAATTAGTGAGGGGAGCCCGAGATCCTTGAAGTCCTCTGTATGCATTCTTTCCTATAAGCCAGGTCTGATGACGGGAATTATAGCTGCAGAACTGTAAAACCAAATGTGAAGGGAATAACTGATCCCTGAGTCGAAGTGAGGTAGCACAGAAAAGTTAAGAAATAAGAAGAAAGGAGACAGAGAAATGGAGATTTTCAAATTGTACTTTAAAAAAAGAACTGCAGCTTCAGGATGCAAAAGTTACCCAAATCGTTTTCCCTTCTAGGAATCTCATTCCAAAAAAAAAAAAAAAAAATTCCTAGGGATTTAAAAAAAAAAAATTCCTAAGGATTTTAAAGTCACCATGAGCATATAAATCAGGCTCGGGACCTCTCCTTTTCACCTGTAAATTGCTTGTCCTCCAATCTTAAGGAAGTGGCAATATTAATGAGCAGCATAATTCAACCTCAAACACATTAAATGGCTTGCCAGGTGGGTAACCTGACCAGACAGTGGGAATATGCACCCTGCATCACTCATCTTGAGTACACCTCACGACCCATGAGTACACCCAACACCGGCTCATAATGCATCTCTCTCTCTCTCTCTCTCTCTCTCTCTCTCTCTCTCTCACTCTCTCGGGTCTATACGGTTTCTTCGAGTGCATGCTTTTGAATTTCTGCCTAATAAACCTTTCTTTTGGCTTTGAGTGACATAACCTGAAAATTCTTTTTCCACCATGGGAGTCAGAAAGCCACCAAACATTCTATGTTTAAAGTAGGTTAAATTGTTTATTTCAGCTTTGGGAGCCTCTCAGACTCAGTTTGCTGACAGAAGGGTCGAGTGACAACACTCAACCCCTGCAAGCCAAGTGGACGTAGTTGCCATAGTGGACAGCTGAGGCAAAGCAGTAATCAGGATAGTCAGACTCGTGTAGCCCTGCGAATTGGCTAGTTAATCATTCTGTTCCTAGAAGTGAAGCAGAGAGCTAGCCCACTACATTCTTATTTGAGCTGTGTAAGCATGAAAGTTTTCGTTGACATGAGCAAAATTCTAACATGAATCATAAAAATATAGTCCCAACTCCTCAATCATCCCATGACTTGAGCCAATTTACAAAGAACCCATTAAATGAAGTAGAAGTGGGGTATCCTTGAGGAAAGACTTCAGAGTACAGCCAAAAATTTATAGTTCACTGCAGCCTTCACCTCAGGTACCTATACCTTTTTACTAGGGTGTCTATGCATCTTGGGAAAGAAAACAATGAATTTTGGGAACTACCGAACACTAACTCTGACCTGACCCTAATTCACAAAATATCACTGTGGCGCACCAGAGTGGGTAGTTGTACAGGTCAATTGATCAGTGGAGTTTTAGCTCATCAGACTTACATTAGGTTCTGGAATCCCTGAACATTTGCTGTGCTTATTCCCCAGTTCCAGAATGCACAATTGAAAAAGATCTACTGAGTAACTGAGAGAATGCCCACACTGGTTACCTGACGGGGAGAGTGAGGGCTCCTATCCTGGGAGGGGCCATGAGGAAGCCACAGGCCACCCTACTCAAAACTCAGAAAACTAAAAGCAACACTGTGTTCATGGAGGGATCGCAGAGTTCAGTGCACTGTGAAGACTTGAAGATGCAGGAGTGGCGTCTCTCGCTCCACCTCCACTTGATTGTGCCATTCGGCCTGTGCAGAAGACAGACGGATCTTACAGAATGATAACAGATTACCATGAGCTTAGTCAAGTGGTGACTCCAATTCTAACTGCTTTGCCAGATGTGGTTTCATCATTTAAGCAAATTAACTCATCCCCTGGTACTTGGAATGTGTTAATGACTTGAAACATGCTTTTTCCCTCCATATCTGTTAGAAGAAACAACCACTAGAAGCAATTTTATTTCAGCTGGAAAAACCAGTAATGTAACTTGGGTGTCTTAACTCAGTGTCATATCAGTTCTGCAGCCCTATGTCATAGTTTAGTTTGCAAGAATCTTGTCTCTTTTTCTTTCCACAAGATGTATGCTGGCACATTGCACTGATGACACTGCTGTTTACCCAGGTATTAAAGAATAGCCATTGCTCTCCACTTAATAGTTAAAGGGTTAGAAATAAATCTGACCCAAATTCATTGGTCTACTACCACAGTGAAAAGGTCCAATGCAGTGCAGGATGAGATACTCCTTTTAAGGTGGAGTAAGTCCTTGCATCTGACCTCCCTATGACCAAAAAAGAGGCACGATTTCTAGTGGAAATCTTTGGCTTTTGGAGCAACATGTTCCTGATTTAGGTGTGTTTCTCATTCCCATGTGCTGAGTGGCTCAAAAACCCTGCACGTTTTGAGAGTAGCCTGAAACGGGAAGACTCTTCAGTGCTCTTGTCTGCAGTTCAAGCCGTTCTATCACTTGGTGCCACATGGTGCAGTAGATCCAATGATGCTTAGATGTCAGTGGAAGAGAAGAATGCTGTTAGGAGCCTTTGGCATCTCTTACAATGAATCACAACCCAGACCCTTAGGATTTTGAACAAGGCCACCATCTTCTGTGGACAACACTCTCTCTCTCCCTCTCTTTCTCTGTCTCTGTCTCTGTCTCTCTCTCTCTCTCTCTCTCTCTCTCTCTCTCTCTCTCTCAGAGATAGCTTTTGACTCACTAGGGGGCCCTCACCGAGCTTGGACACTTAGCCATGAGCACCAAATTAACATGAAACTTGAGCTGACCATCGTGAACTATGGGCTCCCTTGCTCTTCAAGCCGAGAGCTGAATGCTTGTAACACTCCATTATCAAGCAGATCAAGATCAAGCCTGTGCAGGCCTGGAAGGCAGAGTTAAATTACTGCAGGAAGTGGGCCAAAAGCCCATGGTTCCCACTATGACTGCTGCACTACTTTCTTTCTCCCAACTGGCACTTAACAGCCTCATGGAGGTTTCCTTGCAATCAATTATAGAAAAAGGCAGTTCTTGGTGCTGGTTTACAGATGGTTTGTATGATATACAGGCATCGATCAAAGGTGGGCATCTATAGCCTAACAGCCCCTCTCTGAGACATTCCCAAAGAACACTGGGAAGGGAAACGCTCCCAGTGAGGAGAAATTCAAGTAGTGTGCTAGGCTATATACTTTTTTGCAAGTAGAAACGGCCAACTTGTGATTAGCAAGCAGTTCATGTGCTTTGGAAGGTGGTTGGGCTGAACGGTCATGGAGTGGAGAGAAGCATGATTGGAAGATTGATGACAAGAGGAGAAATGCAGCTGGACCTCTCTGATGAGAAAATCATGAACGTATTTACCCCCCATTTCAATGCTTACTAAAAGGCAATCTCAGTAGAAGACGAGTTTAATAATCAAGTGGGTAAGATCATTTATTCTGTGGATACAGTTTCTTTCCCCCTCCATACTGTCACTGATAGTGGGCTTACCCATTACATATGGAATCAGCATCATGGACTTCCGCTCACTGAGCCTGACCTGATTATGACCACTGCTGAGTGCCAGCAGCTGAGACCAACACTGATTGCTTGGTACAGAATCATTCCCCAGGATAATCAGTCAGCTACCTGGTGCAAGTCAATTGCATTAAATTGCATCCATCATAGAAGGAGCAGTAGTCTGTTCTTACTGGAATACATGCCCTACAGTGGCATTTGCTTTTGCTGTATGCAATGCTTCTGCCAAAACTACAATCCTTGCATTTACAAGGACTTATTTACTTACCACCCTGGTTTTCTACACAGCATCATTTTTGAGCAAGGAATTACTTCACAGCAAAGAATAGTCACAGGCTTTTGCTTAAAGAATTCTTGGATCTCACTATGTTCCCCACCATCCTGAAGCCACTAGGTTGATAGGAAGAAGAGTATTATAGCTATTTGAAGACTGACTTACAGTGTGAGCATGACACAGTACCTTACAGGGCTGAAGCAAGGCTCTTCAGGAGACCAAAACTGCTCCAATATATGCTGCTGTTCCTTCCACAGCCAGGATTCATGGGTCGAAGACTCCAGGGGTAGAAGTAAGAGTGGTGATCCACTAGGAGAGGTTTTTTCTTTGTCTCCATGACCCTGCAATCTGCTCTCTAGAGGTTGTAGTTCCAGAGAGAGATACTTCAGCTGGAAGACACAACAATGATTCCACTGTACTGACTAAGGCTGCCACCTCATTGATTTGGGCTTCTAGCAGTTACTGTGCTGATTGGAGTGACTGATTCTCAATCCACAGAAGAAATTGGGCTGCTGTTTATAATGGAAATAGAGAAATGTATGTGTGGAAAGCAGGAGAACCCTTGGGGCACCTCTTGTTATTACCATGCCCTATAATGAAAATCAATAGAAAACTATAGTCCAATCTAATTGTCAAGACTCTTCAGGAATGAAGGTTTGAATCACTCCATCAGATAAAGCACTGTGGCCTAATGAGGTGTTTACTGAGAAAAAAGTAAATATACAATGGATAGCAAAGAAATGTAGTTACAAATCCCACCTACTGTCACAGGACCTACTATAGAAATGAGAACTGCAATTGTTGTAAGTACTTCTTCCTTTTTTGTTATGAATATATATATGTATGTATATAGATTTTCCTCTTTTATTCCCTTGTCATACAATGTAATGTAAGATGTGTTGGCTTTATTTCTATTTTCGGTATTTAAGTCTTGTTAAGTTTCCATAATAGTATTTAAATTCCAAAATAAAAGGAAAAAAATCATCCAATGACTTTGCTTCCTCTTTTGGGAAAAGACTTAGTGTTTTTTTCTTTTATGCAGTATGGTTGCACCATGTAGATGGAAATATGGCCATATTATTGTGTCTTTTGTTGATGCGTTTTGTGTATGTGTGTGTGTGTGTGTGTGTGTGTGTGTGTGAAGCTGGTTAGTGGTGTTTGTGATGGTTCATTTTTGTGTCCATTTAATTGGGTATGAGATTCCTAGGTATTTGGTCAAACATTATTCTGCATGTTTCAGGGAGGATGTTTTCAGATGAGATTAAGATTTTAATTGGTTGATTAAACCATATTGCCCACCATAAAGTATGTGACCCTCACCCAATCATTCGAATATCTGAGGAGAACAAAAGAGCTGATTGTACACTGAGCTACAGAGAATTCTCCAGAAGACTGTAAAATTCATCTGCACTGTTGGTTCTCCTGGGTCTCCACTTGATGGCTTGTACTGTAGATTTGGATTTCCTGGTTTCCATAATGCCTTAGTTACCTTTCTTGTTGCTGAGGCAAAATACCCAACACACAAGGTTAAAAGGAGAGAAGGTTTATTTAGCTCACAGTTTGTAGAGGTTTCACTCCATAACTGGCTGGCTCCAAGGCCGGGTGGCACATGGCAGAGGGGCATCACAGAGGAGAAACAGTTCAGGGTGGACTGAGACAACTGCAGCTCGTTCTATCTCTTACATCTTATCCAGGCTACTTGGGGCAGGTAGCACTCACACTCTTAATCCTAGTGCCCTTGATCCTAACACTGTACCATGAATCAATCCCAGCATCACACACTCTAGATCCAGTCAACTGTGAAAAAGCCCCACCTATGACTGCATGAAGCTTAGCAGGGATAGGGGGAGGGATGGGCATCTAAACACAAACCAATAGTACATATTCTGTGAGTCAATGCCTTAAGATAACCATGTATATGTACTTATGCATAGATGACTTAATACTAAATCCAGAGAAGAACTTCCCTGGAGTTCTGGTAGTGTAGGCCTTTGGGTGTTATACTTGCAAATTTAGTTTAGTTGTGTCCTCAACCTTGTCATGGATTAAGTAATTTAATACCTATTCGAAGTCCTTCTGTGCTTAAATTAGTTGGTCAGGATCCTTTTCTCTGTAAATGAATCCTTGCAGACACACAAAGGGGTTATCATGCAGTCATTAAAATATTGCTGTTGATTCATGTTTTTCAACATGTAGGAAGTAACTAAAATGTAGTTGCAAAGTATTATATATAAGATAATAGCAGTTACATGGAAAAAATAAAATTAAAAACATATATTGGATGAATATGTACGTTGTATGCATAAGTTTTTGTGTGTGTTACCAATTCCTTTTTTTGTACTATGTACTACTTTTTTCATACATTGTAACGTTACAAATGCTTTACACATAAAGTCAATTATTATTTTTGCTTCAAACTTTAATACTAAAGAAAAACTAAAGACTCAGAAAATAACTGAAAAGGATTTTTTTCTTTTTTCCTTTTAATGAGACAGGGTTTATGTAGTTCAGCCTGGCTTGAACTCACTGTTTAGCCCAGGCTGGCCTTGAACTCATGGCAATCCTCCTGCCTCAGACTTCCAAGTGCTAGGATTAGAGCAGTGTGCCACCACTCTTGGTTTTCAGAATAACTTAGCACTTCATAAAATTTGTGGAAAAATATGAATCTAAATATTCAAGAAGTATGACAAACTCTATATAGAATAAATATAGAGATTCACACTAAAGCATAGTCCAACTTTCAAAACCAAAGAAGAGAATTTTGCAGCAATAGAGAAGCAAATTTTCAGAAACAAAAGTCTCCACAATAAAATTAATACCAACTTCATATCAGAAACCATGAATGGAAGAATGAAGTAAAATGACATATTTCAGGTGCTTAAAAGAAAATAAAGATGTGAACAAAGAATTCTATATCCAGAAAAACTGTCTTTCAAACCTGAAAGAGAAAATATATTCATTAGAGGTATACAAAATCTGAGGGAGTTTGTCATTAGTAACCCTGCTTTATAAAAAATGCTAAATGGAGTTCTTAGGGTTGACATTATGGGAACTAGATAACAATGTGAGCCTATACAAAGAAATAAAGAACTCTGGCAAAGATATTCTCATATGTACAGTAACTATAAGAGCCAGTCATACCAATTTTAAATGTATAACTCTTCCTTTTATGTCCTACATTTTCAGAGACAAATCTATAGAATAATAATTATAAATCTATGCTAATGAACATACAATTTATGAAGATGTTATTTACTACATCAATGTGAGTGCTATAATGAGCTATATAAGAACAGAGATTTCTTTGAAATATTTCCTGTGCAGTCAAGGGTTCATGAAGTCTTTGCCTTCACACATGTCTTCAAGAGTTCTATCTATTCTCTTTTCCAGCAGTTTAAGTGTTTATGTTTTAATATTTAGATCTTTGATCCATTTTGACTTTAGTTTAGTGCATGGTGATATACATGGGTCTAGGTTCAGTCTTTGACATGTGGAAAGCCAGTTTTTCTGGCACAATTTATTAAAGAGGATTTCTTTCTTTCAGTAAACATATTTAGCCTCTTTGTCAAAGATAAGATGACTGAGCATGTTTGAAGTTGTTTCTGACTTTTTTAATCTGTTCCATTGATCCTCAGGTCTGTGGAGTTTTTTTATTTATTTATTTATTTTTGGTTTGTTTTTTGGCCAGTACCATACTGTTTTTATCATAGTAGCTCTGTAGTATAATTTCAAGTCAAGGATTGTGATGCTCCCTGCTTTACCTATGTTACCCAGAATTGGTTTTGGCTATTCTATGTCTTTTTTGGTTCCAAACGAATTTTAGGAATGTTTTCTCTAGTTCTGTGATGTATCTTAATGGCATTTCAACTGGGATTGCATTAAATTTGTATAAAAATTTGGGAAGCATGGCCATTTTTACTATGTTGGTTCTTCTTACCCATGAGGAAGGAATATCTTTCCATTTTTTGATAACCTCTTCAGTCTCCTTTTTCAGAGTACTCTAGTTTTTGAGGTAGAGATCTTCCTTTATTACATTGATCCCTTAGTACTTTTTTTTCTTTTGGTGCTATTGTGAAAGTTGTGGTTTCCCTAATTTCTCTCTCAGTGAGTTTGTTATTTGTGTACAGGAATGCTACTGATCTTTTTTGGTGGTGGTGGGGTTATCAGTAATTAAACTCAGGACCTCATGCTTGCCAGGCAGGTGCTGGGCTGCTGAGCTATATCCCTGGCTTCTGCTGATTTTTGAGCAATGACTGGGTATCCAATTATGCAAATGAATTTGGTTATTAAATCTAGAAGTATTGGTGGACTCTTTGGTGTCTTCTATGTACAGTATCATGTCATCTGCATTTATAATGATTTAACTTTTCCCTTTCCTATCTTTATTACTTTTGTTTCTTTCTCTTGTCTAATTCCTTGGCTAATATTTTCAGAACTACATTTAATAAGAGTGGTGATAATGGACAACCTTGTCTTGTTCCTGATTTTAGAGAGAAAGCTTTCATTTAGTATGATGTTGGCTGCTAGTTTGTCATAGATGTCTTTTATCAGATTGAGATAAAGACCATCCCTTTTTATTTTCTGTGGGTTTTTATCATGAATGGGTGTGGAAAATACTACAAAGAATAAATAACCGTTATCTCATCTTATTAAAAACTTTTGCACAGCAAAATAAATCACCAACAGAGTGAAAAGATATCCTGTAGAGTGGCAAAAAAACTTAGCCAGTTGTTCTTCAGACAAAGAACAAATATCTAGAACATATAAGGAATGGAAAAAAATCACACCCCCAAATTTAAAGACCCAATCCAAAAATGGGCATCTGGAATGAATAAGTGCTTCTCAGAAGTTCAAACAGCAAATTAAGTACATAAAAAATGTTCAGCATCACTAATCATTTGAGAGATGCTGATTAAAACAATGGTGAGATTTCACCTCACCCCAGAAAGAATGGCTATTATCAATAAATCAAACAATGACAAATGCTGATAGGACTGTGGAGAAACAGGAACCCTTCTCCACTGTTGGTGACAGTGTAGACTGGTGTAACCACTGTGCAAATCAGTGTGGAAATTCCTCAAAAAACTAGGACTAGAGGTTCCATTTGATGCTACTATTCCCCTTCTTGGTATTCTCCCAAAAGAATTAAAAGCATCATACCACAGAGATACATGCACAACCATGTTTATAGCAGCACCCATGTTTATAATAGCTAAATATTGGAAGCAACATAAATGTTGATCAACTGATGTGTGGATAAAAAGAATGAACATTTTTATAGAAGGAAGTACTTCTCAGTCATAAAGAAGGATAAACTTGAGATATTTATAGCTAAATGGATGGATCTTGAGACAATACTCTTAAATGAAATAAATTGAACACATATGTGCAAAAATTGCATCGTTTCTCTGGTGTGAAAAACTGAAAGTGTAAATAAGAATCAAAATGTATTATAGATATTGTAAAATAGGAAGTAATTGTTCAATGAGAAAGGGGAGTTGGGGGGGCAGAAGGAAAGGAAAAGAAAAAATGAGAAAAAAAAGGATAAAATGAAAATATAGCTTTGTCAATAAGGAGGGCAAAAGAGGTTGAAGACAGTGGAGGGAAATGGTGGGGGGGACTAAGATATATCATCTGTAAGTACAGATTCCCTAAGGTGAATGCAATCATTATGCTTTTTGAAATTGTACCAATAAACTTAACTATAAAAGATGCTAAATTGAGAAAAAGGAAATTCTCCCCCAAAAAGGACAAACAGGCTCACCATAATTAACTCTCTGAGGTCAATGAAACCAGAGATGTCTTGGTTTCATATTCAGATGGATTCTGAGGAGAAAAGCAATTTGGCAATTGCTGGTGTTGCACTGGCAAGAGTAAAAATGGTAGAATTTGTTCCCTTTATGAGTCAGCATAGAATGGAGATGTCCAGGATCCTAGTCTGCACTGGTTAGAAGTTCATAGTTTAGGTATGTGGCTAGGGATACGCACATTCTAACCTCCAATCCTGTGACAGTGTCATTTCATGGAAAAAGGAATTTTGCAGATGAGGGTCTAGTGACAAACGTGAAAGGGGGAGACCATCCTCAATGGTATGGATGGACCCAGCGGAATCACAGCGTCTTCACAGGGGAGACAGGTGAGTCGGGGTCAGAGAGAGGAGGCGGTGGGGTGGAGGCAGTGGGCTCGGAGTGAGGGGCTCTGAAGCCCTGAGAAGGTGCTAAGATAAGGCAGCCTCCTGCAACTTGACAGAGTGAGGAAGTGAATTCTGTCCCAGAGTTTCCAGAAGGAACCAACCCAGAAAACATTCTTCAGCCCAATGTACTTAAACTTTAGTCCCCCAGAGGTATAAAAGAATAAATTTGTGTTGTTTTAAGCACAGGGAATAAATTTGTGTTGTTTAAATCTATGGTAATCTGTCACATCAAAAGGAAATGAATACAGCATGTCACTTAAAAAAAAAGAACAGAGATTTTATGAACTATCAATAAATTTGGTATCAGTTCACATGAGATTCATTTAAATTTAGAATGTTTAATGAAATTCTCATGGTAATTGTCTTTGTGTCACATTTTCATTGCTGGAACATAATACCTGGCACCCACATTTTAAAGGAGAATAGGGTTATTTGGGCTCACATTTTAGCAGTTTTGCTCCCTGCATCGTTAGTAGCATAGTGGAAGGGTGTGGACAGGGGAAAGTCGCTCGCTTCGTGGCGTCATGGAAGCAGAGATAATCAAGAGAAGAGCTGGGAAGAGAGGCACATACCCTTCCAGTCATAGCCACAGTGACCTGTCTCTTCCAATCAGACCCCACTGTCCAGTGCCTAGTCAGCTATAATGCCTCGTAATCCAACTCTCGTCCAAACACACTGAGCGGGGGGTGGTGCTTAGAATTTTAGACCTAACCTATGACCACTAAGAAAGTATCTTAAAATATTAAAGAAAATGAGGTGAGAACTAAAGTAGCACACTAGAAAACAATCAATCTAGCACAAAAGTTTGCACTATTGCAGAAACTAGTAATCAAAACAGAAACAAAACAAGTAGGAATTAAGTGAGAAATTGGCAGGAGTTAGTCCTTGCTTCTAAGTAACCATTTTAAACATAAATGGATTAAACTCATTTATTGAAAGAGTTCTAGAGACTGATAAAATATTTTTAGTGGCCCAACTATATACTGTCTAGAAAAGACTTACCATAAATTTAAAGACACAAATAGCTGAAGTGAAAGGATACAACGATGGTCCATGCAAAGCATAACCAAAGAGAATAGAGGTGGCTACTCTTAGTGTCAGCTAAAATAGGCTTTAAGTGAAAGAAAAAGTTTCAAGAGACAAAGTGCATATTAAATATTGATAAAATGGTCAATTCATCTAGGGGATATAATGATTAAACACAATAGCAGAGTGGGAAGTGCAGAACACAGGCTTTCCTCTCCCTCTCTCTTTCACTTTCCATCCATGAGGTGAAAGGTTTAGTTTCCCCAAGTGCTCCTGCCATGATGTGCTGCCTCACCACTGACCTAAAAGCAATAGTGCTGACTGATCATGAACTGGAGCTTCCAAAACTGTGAGACCAAGTAAATCATTTCTCCTTATAAGTCGGTTATCTTAAGTATTTGTTGCAGTAATGGATAGCTAACGGCCTTCTGACATCTGGTGTTGCCAGCAATCCTTAACATTCCATGGCTCTTAGCTCCATCACTCCACTCACCACCTCCAGCTTCCTGTGGATTTCTTTCCCATGCAGGTATGTGTCTTTACGTCTCTTTATCCTCACAAGGATCTAGTTTAACTTTATCTTAGTTTTCTTACATCTGTAAAGCCTCTGTTTCCAAATAAGGCCATATTAATAGGTACTAGAAGTTATGATTTTAATGTATTTTTGGATGCATACAATCCAACTAATAATAACTATAGTAATAGATATACAAAACATGCATGCTGCAGACAAGATGTACACACAGCAACAAAGATAACTTAAAAACACATAAGAAGCAGAATAGGATGCTAAGCAAAATCTAATTTATGTAGTTTTAAATGTATACCAGAACAGGCCTATCTATCTTCCAAGGCATATACAAGGGAAGAAGACACTCCAGCCAAGAAAATGGAATCTTTACTAGAGGGATTGGGTGGAGTAAGGGATGGGATCAAAGTGTGTGAAAGAAAGAGAAACTGTTCTCATGTTAAGGAGAGATCTTGACTTGAGATCTACAACTCAGGCCCTTTATATTTTCCAACCCCCTGATAATCAAATATATAAATAAGCATAATAGCAAATAATTTAGCACTTACTATGTTCCAGATACTAGCTCAACCAAGGCTCAGATTTGGAAGGTAAACCACCACGGGATAGGTTACATAGCTAGTGGACCAAGAAGTGAACCAAACACACGGGCTCTGGAGCCCTGCTCTCGACCACCATGCTTGAATGAGAGCACTACAACACTTTGTCTGTCAGTATTAGTGATGTCCCACGACTGAAACAAAAAAAAAAAAAAAACACTCTTAGCAACTTTACTCTGTGTTTGATCCCTTGAGTGGCATGCTAGAATGATGCAACCAGTGTTTATAGAAACATTAACAGTAGATATTAAGTCAAACTAAATCTAACTGAAGTCTTTGGAAATACATTTGACAAAGTTATCTGATAGTGGTTTTTTATCACTTTCTAAAAATGGTAATATAAAGTAGGAGGGGAAAATTATGAATATTGATTTTTCCTTTGGTTTTGAAAGAAGCTTACTTTCATCTTATCGAAACTTTGTGCTACAGATTGACTCTTTGGAAATCCTTTTGAATCTTTTTGTTCTTGATTGCATATTCACACTACAGAAATTGTAATCAGATGCTAAACATCCTGGGGTCACCTAGAGCGTGATTACAGAAGGGATTCACTTAGGTGCCCAAATCTACCTTAGGTCATAGAGATTGCAGCTTTCCCAACCCTACATGGAGCTGAAGACACAGAATAAGAATCACAAGATCATCAAGAAAGAAAATAGATATGGATTTTCTTCACTCCCAGAGAGCAATAGCTGGTAGCAGACCCAGCATTTTCTGTCTGTCCCCAGAGTCTCTGCTAGGCCCTCAAAGTGCAACACTGGTAATATAAAAATGTTCATCCGGGAGGTTTCTCGATGGCTATGACTTTCTCAGATGACCCCGGGCCATATTAATAAAATGGTAAACCCACAAACTCCCCAGTAGTCAATAAATAATGCAGGCTGAAATCACTCAATATTATGCCTCTGAGGGTGTTTCATTGAAATTCACTGATTCAACACTATTCCAAGGGAGTTCTACCTCATTTAGCATTCTTACTGTGGAGTGTGCAAGCCTGAATACCAAGGTCCTGAAAGGCCCTTCCTGCTGCTGTTACCCTTTCTCAGCTTACAAGTGATGGGGATCTAAGACTGGTTCTCAGGGAATTGCAATTGTGTCTTGTATCTAATGGCTGAGTCATTTCTACAGTTTCTGAGTTTTGGAAAGAAATCAGACAAACTCTGTGCCTGACTAGCATTTACCCTTTTCCACTTCCACTATGAAATTCAAAGGCACAAACTGGGAAGCCAGCAGTCTGACTCAACACCTTTTTTTCTTCTGTTAAAAATCTTAAATGATTAACGTGGAAGGCTTGCTTTCATAATTGTAGCAGGGCTTCTATTCTGGAATTTTCAGAACCAATTCTTCAGTAACAGCTTTGCAATAAAGTTTTTTAAAAATGCTAACTCTTCTCACATTTCCTCCCAGAGGGAGGAAAGAGGATGTTCATGGAGGACTTTAAGAAAGCACAAGGGAGAACATAAACCCATGGCACCCTGAGAGCAATTTCTGATCGCACACAAAAACAGGATGCTTTAGGAAAAGTGCCTTGGCATTCACGTTCAAATTCCTGCATTGCTTGCTTTGCAGGTGCCTGGTGCTAGTGCCTGAGTAACCATCTGCACTTTAAGGAGAAAGCAGGTTCATGCAGCGCAGAGAGGTCTGATTGTCCCACAAATCTATGTATTGGTTTCTTTGCTTGTTTCTCCTTTTCATTCCAGCAGGCAGTGGTGATCTTTAACTTTTTTAAATTTTATCAGTGCATCTTTGCAATTCATGTAGTTTACAATCATCATGAGGAGTGATCACAGGTACACACCACATGTCTTTAGAACGCCACTTTCTGCCTGGAAGAGGTTATGCATTGTATCACACAAAAAGTTCTGTTGAAATCAGAACTGGAACAAATTTTCCTCTACAGATGTTTGCCGAGCATATAAGGCTCAGTTAATAATCTGCTTAAAAGATAAAGAAGTTAAGTTGTGTTTGTTCTTCAAAGCTGAAGGAAGTCATATCTGCCTACCTGTTACAGACTGGATACATTCCTACCCGCAGGCTGCAGTCAACGAGAGACCCACAGGATTCCAGACACTCAGGATGCTTGTTTGTGAAACAACACTGAAAGACCCATTGCTCTGAAAAGAGCGAATGGTGGGCAGACCTTCGAAATCTCATCTACTCCCATCCCCCACGTGAAGTCCCCTGCTTTCCTAGCAAAATCTTCATTACTGTTTGCATATTTTCACTTTCATTTCCTTTTTTCTTTTGGCTTGAGGTCTTTGTGAGGCACATTTCAGTGAGAGAAAAATAGATCTGAACATTGGCTACTCTGAAATATGAGCTTTCCAGCATCCTTATAATAGTTATGTGGGAATCTATTCTGCAATAAGATCATGATAAGAGGGCAAAGTTGCAGATCCTGGCAATGTTTACAGGGGCACTGAATTTGGCCTGCAAGCAACAGCAAAGTCAATTATACAAGGGGTAAAAGTGCGTCAAACAATGAAGCCCTAAGAAACCATGGCCCCACCCCCCAGGCTAGCTCCAGGGCTGAAATGAAAGTGCACACACCCCACCATGCCCCAGCTAGAGGGTCTGAGGAGTCACAGCATGGGCAGCATTGCCGTTGCCCACCCGGCCTATCAGACCACAAACTGATGAGTCCCTGGGATACGGAACTTTCAGTGCAGTTCAGTCCCAGGAGTGAAAGGCGCCAATGGCTCATCCTATTCCTCAAAGACCCTTCTGCCCACTGTCTTTGAGAGAAGACAAACTCAAAGTGTATTAGCCACTTTCCCAATATGGGGACTAAATACCCAACACCCACAACTGAAAAGAAGAGAGGTTTATTTTGGCTCATGGTTACAGCAATGGATGGTCAAGGCGATGGATGGTCATTGAGAGTCTCAGACATCATCCCGCAAGGAACCTTCCCCATGTGAAGTTATTTAAAAGCATTCAAATAAGGAAAAGTTGTTCAGATGCAGTTGTTCAGACAGAAAAAATATGGGGTTAAAAATTTCCAACTTTTTTGAATTCATGTAGACGCTCACATTCTAAATTTTAGGATGTCATTTATTCCGTCAAGGTCTAACTTACACACAAAGGCACTGGCCAGTCTGAGAATTTGGCTTGCATTGTAATTATTCGGCCTACTCGGCTGAATTAAGAGTCTGTTTTACAGGACCCCTATTTAGCTGGCTGCTATAAGAAAACAAGTGATTCTGTGTCACTGCAGAAGCTGTCTAACTCTCCGAGTAGGACGTGATTCAAGAGTTTACTGAGAGCACATCATGCTGTCTTGTCCTCTTCTGTGCAGCACATGTGGCTGTCACCCCCGCCTTCCCAGCCTTGTGGTCACCACCACCGTAAATATCACGAGTGGCCCCCAGGCGCATGCTGCAGTAGGCACCCCCCAGCCTCCAGCAGCACCATGGCGATAAGTGAATCATAATGTCAGCACACACCTCGGGTTATTGAAATCCCATTTTCCACTCAGCATCGCATTCAAGGAGAAGGACACAACAAGTCAACCCTAAAAATCTCACATCAGGCATTAATAATAGAATCCCTGGTATGTATTTTATGCATATTTTTCACTCCTGAGTGAGTCAAGGGACACAGCTATGAGGAAGGAACCCAGGCACTCCTGGAACTCAAACTCTTGTTTAGACTTCAAAAAGGTAGTGCCTGTATTAATTAGCCTTCTATTGCTCAGGCAAAATATCCAAATACATGAGTTAAAAGAAAAAAAGTTTATTTTGGCTCATCGTTTCAGAGGTTTCCATTCAAGGTCAGCTAGCTCCAACACAGAAACACGGCAGAAGGGCCTGGCGGAGGGAAGCTGTTCACATCACAGCCACCAGGAAGCAGAGAGAGAACGTGGAAAAGGCTGAAGGAGAAGGGGCTTGGGACAAACATCCCTGCAGGTTGTGTCCCCACTTCCTTCAACCAGGCCCTACCTCTAACAGCTCATTCAGCTATAAACTCCTAAGTAGATCAATCCATTGATGAGGTCGGTATCCTGAGACCTAATCACCTTCCCAAAGCCCCAGCTATCAACACATGACTATGTTGAGAGACGTTTTTGATCCAAACGTTTTTGATCTAACAATTACTTTGCAGATAAATGTAAGAGTATATTTCAGTCATCATAGATTTCCTGACAGTAAATTTAAATTATGCCACCATGCAATCCCATTATTAAGTACTTATTAGTGATCTTTTAAATTCAGTTCCACTTTGGTGTTCTTGAATAGCATGAGCTGTTTTGTAGGACAGTATACATCTGTCCTGAAAGTATTCCAGAGGACCAGCAAAACACATCACCTGCTGCTTTCTGGCTGTGAATCAAGAGCTGTCTACATCTAAAACTTCAGTGACTTGACTGAATTGCATGGAAGAGATGTTGTTTGTGGTCTTCATGAGTCTGAAAATGGAAAGCTGGTAACTGGTTTATTCTGAAGGAGCAATTCTAACGTTGTTATCGATTCATAGAACCAAGGTTATTAGAATTTACGGATTTAATAGATTTTCCCATCTGCTACAATAATGGTAATTATAAGAATTAGCTGAAATGCACTATTACTTAAATGCAATGGAAAAATATTTTATCTTTTAGGAGGACTTCCCATGAGCTATCAAGTCTTACTAAAAAGTAAGAAAAAAAGTGTGCTATATCTGGACCATTTTATGTAGAAATACATATACATGTAATACGTGTAGATAAAAATCTCCAAATCTAGATCCAACCAACTGCAGATTAAAAATATTTAAAAAGTAAATAGAAAGAGAAGGAGGTTTCTTGGGTCTCTTTTTTACGGGCACTCTTCCCATCATGGGGTTCCACTGTCATAACCTAATCACCACCCCAAAACTCCACCTCCTAATCACCTTAGAGAACTAGATTTCAATATATGAAACCTAACCTATGGTTAGACCCAAAGATTCAGTCTCTAGCAAGGCCCAGCCATACAGGGACAGATGTTTACTTGGTCATCCTCTCCATGGCAACTTCCAGGTCGCCAAATTTACCAAATAAAAAATTTAGGACTGTCAGTTAAATTTAAATTTCAGATAAGAATGAATAGTTTTTACCATAACTCCAGGTATGAGTTTTGGTGTGAAAATTGGCCATAATCTTAGTCCATTTGTGAGGAACCTGTATTATCAAAGAACCCAAGACTTCAAGAAAACCCAAGACTGTAGAATAAACTTTGGACCCTCAAACTGGTACCAGCAGGAAAGCTGCTACAAAAACTGTAGATTGGGAGGTAGGCGGAGCGTTGTGAGTTCGAAGCTGGCTTGGGCTACAACGCGAGCGCAAGGCCGGCCTGAGCTACACAGTGCGACCCTGCCTCAAAAAACCAGGGCTGGGAGTTTGGCTCAGTGCCTTAAGCGTCTGCCCTGGCAGGTGCGAGGTTGTGAGTTCAATCCCCGGTGCCGCAAAAAAAAAAAAAAAAAAAAAAAAAAAAAAAAAAAAAAAAAACTGTAGATTGGATTTTGCGGTGGCTTGAATTTTATGGATAACAGGATGATGAGGCTCCAACTCCAGATGAACAGAGAAGAAAGGGCCCGTTGCCTAAGGATTCTCAACTTCGAGCGGGATCGTTTCAGGGCGCAGTTTTCATGCCGAAAGAGGTGGGTTCCAAGAGACGTTCTTGTTGAAAAAATCGATTGCCTCTTGGTCTTTTCCCAGCCACACTTCCCCTCCTCTCCCCTCACATCTCATCACGTCATTCAGTGCTCACCGATGGCTGCTACCTGTGGTTATATCCCCGAAGCACAGTGGGAGCAGTATGGGAAAGCTGGTAAAGTCGCTGCTGACCTGCACACCGGGATGTCTGTGTGGAACAGAACTGCAATGTCCTCCTGGAACCTTGCGTTTCTAAGCAAGATGTTAGATGTTTGCATCTATTTAATGCTCCAGCTAATAAGGTAATGAGATATTTCCTGGGCTTTGCATTTATTTAAACAATTGATGATGACATTCGTCTCTTCCCATTGCTTTTTCTAATTGGTTATTGTTGGAAGTTATTATTAAGTGTATAAAGTATATCAAATAATTCTCTGGCATTTTTGGAGTAGATGGTAGATGATCTTATAAAACTTTGGAGAATGCTAAGTTTTTATCCTTTCCACAATTTATACTTGTATTCTTTATTCGTTGTTCAATTTTCATCACTAGGTATTGCTTCTGTTTTCCAAAATATTTCTGGTATTCCAAGATAGGAACATTTTATTTCTAACCTTAGTATTTTATTTCTGTTTACATTTTTATTGGAGCTGGATGTCGAATTTTAGCAAATCCCTTTCTGAAATCTATGATCTTAAATTTCTTCTTTGATCTGTAGATACAGTGAAATTAAAAGAATTTCAACTGTCAGACCATGCTTGCATCTAAGATAAGTCTTGTTCTTATAAGATATATAAATTTTAGTCATTAATATAGTTGCAGTTTCTTCATTCAGTTGTTTAATGTTGACCTCTGTATGTATTAGTGAGATTAGCCAGTAATGTTTAGTTTTGCACCTATCTTGGCTAGTTTTGGTGCTAGTTTTTATACGAGCCTTGTAGAATGAGGTAGATTGCTACCCTAACTCTTCTGTGCTACTGCAGACCTTGTACAACAAAAGGATTGATCTAATCTGAAAGGAAAAGTAAATTTCATTACAAAACTCCCTGACATGATGGGAGTGATTTTTTTTCCATTTCACTGTCTTTTCAATTTTGTCTTTAAATACCTTAGCTGTTAAGCATTCTTCAAAGACATACAAAAAAAGTTGATATTGAACCAAAAGAGACCTAGTAGAGCCAAAACAATCTTGAGCAAAAAAGCAAAACAGGAGGCATTACAATTCAGGATTTCAAGTTGTCTCCCAAAGTTACATTAATAAAAACAGTATGGTGCTGTCACAAAAATAGACATGTAGGTCAATGGAACTGAAGACAGAGAGAGAGCCCCATGTACCTTTAACAATCTGATCTCTAACAAAGAATCTAAAATCACATTCTGGAGAGAAGATAGCCTCTTTAATAAATCACGCTGGGAAAACTGGTTGT